>NW_018922913.1:49930-65337 GCF_002207925.1 Prunus avium
AACTTTTCACATGGGCACTCTACCATCCTCGCCAAAACAAAACTGAGCATGGCACATCATTGTGCTGTGGTGTTTTTGTATGCCTAGCAAATTCTCCTTTGCATAGAGAAAACGAACCATCAACGTAATCAACAGAGGAGATAAAAGATCAACAGTCCTAAAAATTCCAAGAAACAGATCTCCTTGTAGAAAGGTGCTACTGCTGAAGCTGCAAAATGCACACATCATGTGATTAACTTGCATAACAGATGTAAATATCAAATAATTTGGCATGCAAAGCAAGACAAAAAGTAAATTAAATCAGCAAAAGACAAGGTCCATGGATGCATCTAACAAAACATTAGCTTATTACATACATTTGGCTCTTTACAGATCAGGTTAGTATTAAAATTCCATTACTGATTTCGGTTCATCATCATATCACATTAATCCCACCAGTTTAAACTCAAAGTTTATTATTCTCAAGTCTCCATTAAGGTTGCACCAAATTTCAGTTTGTATATTTGTTTATCCAAAAGGATCCCAAAATCTGCTTCAAATATTTGTTTTGTAGACAAGTTCGTATAATTCCAAATGTATATACTTGTATAAAATACCTATGTAATTTGAATATGAACTGTATCCCATACGACTAATTGCCTTGAAAAGCCAATCAAAGGATTTAGCAGAAATAACCAGATTCAAAATTAAATCTTGCGAAACCTCAAATAGTATTTCTCTGGTCCATAGGATTAACTTCTCGTAACCGGCATTAGTAATGCAGGGCAATTTCTACTCTTCTCAAACTCATGAGATCAGAAGTCACATAAACTGACTACCAACACCTCAACTACAGAGAGACCTATTTTCAATTAAGAAAACCCTATATTGCCAAAATACAAAATTATGAATAAAGATGCTTAATATCTTATTAACACAGCAAAGAATCATAATTTCTTATAAACTCTAACTCTGAGCCTGCATTCTATACGAATAACTAACACTGACAAAACCATAGAAAACAAACGACATAATGCATTAAGTCACCAAACATACATGCCATAAAAAAAAACAGGAGAAAAAAAAAGAGTAAATCTTACTGCTTGTAACTTAGATTTCTCCTCTCTTTCCTTTCGAAATTGAAACCGGAGCAATAGTTGGTCATTTGATTCTGATGATATTGATTGAATGCAGGCAACTCCCAAGGTTCACCCTAATTTATGGAGACCATGGAGTGGGTTAGAGCTGATGAACAATGACCTTCCCAGCACCAACCCTGAAGAAGAGGCTATGTCCTGCTTTGATTTGTCCAAGAATTATCCATATCTCATATCACCAACAGGAGGGATGATCTCCATTTTTGAGTATTTGTAGAGATGCCAGACCCGCCAGAAAAAAAGAAATCTAAAACAAAACACCCCATTCAAGTTTTGTAAAAATGGGCCTTTTTACATTCACGATAGATCCCCATTTTTTTTATTATAAAAATATGCTCCGGATTTTTTTAGAGATTTTCTATTTAAACCCCGCACTTCTCTTTGTTCACCTCAGTATTTAAATCATTAAGTTATACGTTTTATTATAGTGGAAAAAGACAAAAAAAGTCATCCAACTTAATAATTGACCTTAGTACATCTATACATGCACCCCACCACTCTTCATATTAAGTTTTAGAAAAATACAAACTCCTTTACATCATATTTAAATTGGATCAGGACAGAGATAAAGTATAAATTGGATCAGATCAGGACAAACTCCTCTACTTGGAGAGAGGTAAAGTTGTTCTCTTTCTCTAGAAAGTATTAAATTTCGGGTTTAGGGTTCTATTTGTTTGTGTTTTTTTTGCTAGGAACAAAGAAAATTATGGGGTTTAAATAGAAAATCTCTTTCATTTCTTATTTTTTCAATTTGGGGTGTATTTAAGGGTAGTTTGGGAAGATAGTGGGGTTTTCTTAGAAATTGTGAAATTTTAAATTAAAAGATGGGGTGAACTTAGAACATGGGGTGAACTAAGAGAAGTGTGGGGTTTAAATAGAAAATCTCTTATCCATATCTCATATCACCAACAGGAGGGATGATCTCCATTTTTGAGTATTTGTAGAGATGCCCAACCCGCCAGAAAAAAAGAAATCTAAAACAAAACATGCCATTCAAGTTTTGGAAAAATGGGCCGCCTAGGCGGGCTAGGCGGGTTCTTTTTTATTTTATTTTAGTAGAGCGTATAGCCGCGCGGCTGTACTCCTTTTTCTTTTTCTTTTTCATAAAGTAAATTTCCCTGATTTATCGATACTCTTGTGTTTCGTTTCATTATTCAGTTCTGTTTTCTTTCGTGTTCGTTGGTAGATCTTCATCAATCATCAAAGTTCTTTTTTCTCGTATATTTGTGTGATATTTTTTTTTTCTTGTGTATGCAGTGCAGGTGCCAAAGACTAGAAAAGGCAAGTGCATTGAATAGGAAATAAATCACTTAATTAACTTAGGAAATAAATCACGTCAACATAATAGAGTGGTGAAATGGGGGATCCCGAGCCTTTACATTTAGCATTTACGCATTTATACGCATTTAAAAGAATCTTAACCATTTAATTAATCTAATATGGAGATTAAGTATTACACCTCATCGTAGTTATATGTTAGTAAAAACTCACTTGTTACACCGAATCACTTACTCTTCTCTCCTACAGTCTTTCTTTCCCTTTCACTCTTATAATTATATCATTTTCATTACTATCCAAATGGGTAAATTGATCCCTTCATTCATATATATTATGAACCATGTATTTTTTGGTCGAATCACAATTAGACTAATTGCATATCGACCAACAAACCATACAAACATGGAAATATTTTTCAGATTCTCAAGAAGGGGTAAAGACACATGCTTCTCTTCTGTGCATCGATCCTTTTCTCCTTGACTTGCAGGACCTTGAAAATAAGTACAAGGAAAAGCCCTAAACCCCTAAACCCTAAACCCCAAAGCTTTGCTTGCTATTAAAATATTGAAAATTATTGAACCACAATAAATTTTTAGGCTAGATATCAAGTAATTAACATTTTTGGCTCATTTCTCTAAGAAAAAAAAACCGTTTTTGGCTTATGCATTATCAATATCATCATTACTATTTACCAAAATAAATACTGATTATGTATTGCCGTTTTGGTGCCACTTTGTTCTTTGATACAGTGCAAATTGTGAGTTTAAATATAATACAACTATTCTGAAGTGGAATAATTAATTTCCATTAGATTAATCAAATAGTTAAGATTTTTTAAAATATGTGGATGCTAAATATAGAGGCTTGGGATCCATAAAATGGATTCATATTCAAGTGATTTTTTGCATAGATGATTTTGAAAGAATACCTAATATATAGCCATTATTTCCATCCTTTTCTTTTTTCAGTAAATGTGTCTTTCTTACTATTATAACCGAAATTATATACTTTCTTTTGAAAGGAACAATGACAATACATTGTCCCATTAACTACACAAAAAATCATATAGCTTTTTCAAAGCAACATGTCTTGCTTTTCACCCCCGAGATGACTGTATAGTTGCTATTGGCATGGGGAATTCCACCATTGTAATATACAATCTCCACTCAGACGAGGTAGTTTGTTTGTCTTGTAAAACAAACAAATCATGTTCGATGTTGTGATGCAGCGAACCCAAAAAGTTTGTCATTTCCTTGACTTATATATTTCGCAGGTTACAGAGGCTTTGAATGGGTATATAACTAAATACCTCAATAAAGAAACCTAATTTCACGAGAAAAGCAATCAAAGACAGAAATGATAGACATAGAAAACTAGGGGTGGCATTTTATACCGAAAAACCGAAAAACCGCAAAAACCAACCGATAATTTACCGCAATGAAACCGCAATCGCGGTAAACCGAACCGCATTTGCGGTATTTAGAACCGAACCGCATTTTTTCAGACATGGCTTCTACTCTAATGCGACTTCTGTTATTTAACGACGTCGTTTTGGCCCTGCAGATTTTTGTGTGGGGTGCTGCTGGGTGGGAAAAACAGAGAAGCAAATTGTTGCAGATTCCAAATGAGAAGGAGTTGAGATCATTGTCAGATACTTACATCCAAATTCACCAGAATGAGCTGCACCTCTTTGCCATAAACAAGACTCACCTTGCAGTTTATGAAGTGAAAGAACTAGCGTGTGTTTAGGGGGGGAGGCTACCCCATCCCAAGGTCAGGACATAACAAGGTTTCTTTGAGGAACTATTTGGCTTTTTAATTCTTCACTTTGGGATTAAAAACACAAGGCACCCAAAAAGGGATCAGGCCACTCAATGATTCACCATGATTTTTTTTCTCTTTCATATAAAGAACCGCCCTTTCACAAGTATATGATACTAACCTATACAAATTGTGTATCAATTTTTACTTTGCCTTGCATTGCAAATGCTCAAAAAGAGCCTGCATATTTTTACCATTGATTTCAAGAAAGATAAGGTTCTTTTTGAAAATTCTGCAAGCTAAGTATTCTTCAAGTGGTCACACTATCTCTAGGAGGTTTTCCCTTAGGAACGACCGTCCGGTAGTTGCGACATCACAAATGTAAAACAAAGATGAGAGGCCTCCAACCTTTTGGCTTTGACCTGCAATCATCTCCTGATTCACTTTTGTATGTGTTGTTGCATAAGGAACCTCTTGTGTCGAGCAAAGGATTTAGCAGAAATAACCAGATTCAAAATTAAATCTTGCGAAACCTCAAATAGTATTTCTCTGGTCCATAGGATTAACTTCTCGTAACCGGCATTAGTAATGCAGGGCAATTTCTACTCTTCTCAAACTCATGAGATCAGAAGTCACATAAACTGACTACCAACACCTCAACTACAGAGAGACCTATTTTCAATTAAGAAAACCCTATATTGCCAAAATACAAAATTATGAATAAAGATGCTTAATATCTTATTAACACAGCAAAGAATCATAATTTCTTATAAACTCTAACTCTGAGCCTGCATTCTATACGAATAACTAACACTGACAAAACCATAGAAAACAAACGACATAATGCATTAAGTCACCAAACATACATGCCATAAAAAAAACAGGAGAAAAAAAGAGAGTAAATCTTACTGCTTGTAACTTAGATTTCTCCTCTCTTTCCTTTCGAAATTGAAACCGGAGCGATAGTTGGTCATTTGATTCTGATGATATTGATTGAATGCAGGCAACTCCCAAGGTTCACCCTAATTTATGGAGACCATGGAGTGGGTTAGAGCTGATGAACAATGACCTTCCCAGCACCAACCCTGAAGAAGAGGCTATGTCCTGCTTTGATTTGTCCAAGAATTATCCATATCTCATATCACCAACAGGAGGGATGATCTCCATTTTTGAGTATTTGTAGAGATGCCAGACCCGCCAGAAAAAAAGAAATCTAAAACAAAACACCCCATTCAAGTTTTGTAAAAATGGGCCGCACCAACCCTGAAGAAGAGGCTATGTCCTGCTTTGATTTGTCCAAGAATTATCCATATCTCATATCACCAACAGGAGGGATGATCTCCATTTTTGAGTATTTGTAGAGATGCCAGACCCGCCAGAAAAAAAGAAATCTAAAACAAAACACGCCATTCAAGTTTTGTAAAAATGGGCCGCCTAGGCGGGCTAGGCGGGTTTTTTTTTTATTTTTAATAGAGAGTATAGCCGCGCGGCTGTACTCCTTTTTCTTTTTCTTTTTCATAAAGTAAATTTCCCTGATTTATCGATACTCTTGTGTTTCGTTTCATTAGTCAGTTCTGTTTTCTTTCGTGTTCGTTGGTAGATCTTCATCAATCATCAAAGTTCTTTTTTCTCGTACATTTGTGTGATCTTTTTTTTTCTTGTGTATGCAGTGCAGGTGCCAAAGACTGGAAAAGGCAAGTGCATTGAATAGGAAATAAATCACTTTATTTAACTTAGGAAATAAATCACGTCAACATAATAGAGTGATGAAATGGGGGATCCCGAGCCTTTACATTTAGCATTTACGCATTTAAAAGAATCTTAACCATTTAATTAATC
The DNA here is from genome assembly GCF_002207925.1 of Prunus avium. Next base: position 55,945 of record NW_018922913.1, read on the forward strand.
TAATATGGAGATTAAGTATTACACCTCATCGTAGTTATATGTTAGTAAAAACTCACTTGTTACACCGAATCACTTACTCTTCTCTCCTACAGTCTTTCTTTCCCATTCACTCTTATAATTATATCATTTTCATTACTATCCAAATGGGTAAATTGATCCCTTCATTCATATATATTATGAACCATGTATTTTTTGGTCGAATCACAATTAGACTAATTGCATATCGACCAACAAACCATACAAACATGGAAATATTTTTCAGATTCTCAAGAAGGGGTAAAGACACATGCTTCTCTCCTGTGCATCGATCCTTTTCTCCTTGACTTGCAGGACCTTGAAAATAAGTACAAGGAAAAGCCCTAAACCCCTAAACCCCAAAGCTTTGCTTGCTATTAAAATATTGAAAATTATTGAACCACAATAAATTTTTAGGCTAGATATCAAGTAATTAACATTTTTGGCTCATTTCTCTAAGAAAAAAAAACCGTTTTTGGCTTATGCATTATCAATATCATCATTACTATTTACCAAAATAAATACTGATTATGTATTGCCGTTTTGGTGCCACTTTGTTCTTTGATACAGTGCAAATTGTGAGTTTAAATATAATACAACTATTCTGAAGTGGAATAATTAATTTCCATTAGATTAATCAAATAGTTAAGATTTTTTAAAATACGTGGATGCTAAATATAGAGGCTTGGGATCCATGAAATGGATTCATATACAAGTGATTTTTTGCATAGATGATTTTGAAGGAATACCTAATATATAACCATTATTTCCATCCTTTTCTTTTTTCAGTGAATGTGTCTTTCTTACTATTATAACTGAAATTATATACTTTCTTTTGAAAGGAACAATGACAATACATTGTCCCATTAACTACACAAAAAATCATATAGCTTTTTCAAGAACAAAAAGAATTTAAATTTAATATCTTATACATATATATAAGATTTCAACAATTCAAGTTTTGACAGTTCCTGTATAGTTTTTCCAATTTCTCCAACTCTGCATATCTAAGGTTTTCATCACTCAAATACTTAAAAAAAACCTTAAAACCATAGCAAATCATCATCCACCACACATCTCCAAATAAAGAAATTATTATTACAGTCCATAGCAAATTGTGAGAGTAATCTCAATCACAATTTGCATATTTGCAAAGTTCAAAAGAAAATAAGGCTTTGAATGGGTATATAACTAAATACCTCAATAAAGAAACCTAATTTCACGGAGTGTTGCTAAATGAACCCTAAAATTAACCAAGTACACCATACTACTAAACTATTTATTGAATTACTAATTTACCTAATATAAAATGACCAAAAAGGATATATGAAACAAATGTAATTTTAATATGAGTTGTTTCATATTCAAATCAGATTTGCACCTCTGCACAAAGAAAGAAAAAACAGTTAGTAAACATATGAATTACGCGAAATTACTACAACACTAGAAATTACCAAAATCATAGAAATCAATTTTGTGATCCCAAAATCAATTCTGTCCACCAAAAATCACAACAAAGTCAGATCACATAAGCAGAATTAACAAAAATTGTAAAATCCCTAAATTTTTTAATTAGGGTTTACTGATATTAATACCTCAAATCAAACGGAGAGAGATCGAGAGAGACTAAGAGAGAGCCACTGAAAGAGAGCGAGAGTGGCTGAGAGAAAGATATGGCGAAACCGTCTAAGGGAGACTGAGAGACTGAGTGAGAGAATGAGTGAGAAAAATCTGGAAACCTAATAGAAATATGACAGAGGATCCAAGGGTTCATGATTGTGCTTTATATGCCCTATCCAATAACCTAATAGAAATTTAAGTTGGTTGATTTTCAGTAAGTTCAACAACCTATAAATATCACGGCCTTGTCTTACTCAAGATGGAAGCAATAGTAGCCAAAAGTTATTCTGGAAACCTTTACCTGTGGGAATCTGGATAGCTTTAAAAGTGCAGAGAAAGCCAGCTTTTCCTCATCTTTTCTACAAGATAAGATATTTAAAGTAAGAAAAGTTACAAATGGTCTAGCCAAAAGTATGAAAATATTTTACTGATATTAATACCTCAAATCAAACTAAGAGAGATCGAGAGAGACTGAGAGAGAGCCGCTGAGAGAGAGCGACAGTGGCTGAGAGAGAGATAGAGCGAAACTGGCTGAGGGAGATTGAGAGAGAGCGAAACCGGCTGAGGGAGACTGAGAGACTGAGTGAGAGATCGGGTGAGAAAAATCTGGAAAAAAATAAAGAACTTGAGAGGAACAAAAAATATAGAAAATTAAATTACCAGAAATACACAGTTGAGGGAGGTGAGACTGAGAGCGTCTAAGAGAGGCGGGCGAGATGAGAGAGTAACTGAGAGGAAGAGAAGAGGCGCAATGAAAAAAACATTCGAAGTCATTCAGATCTTTAGGGTTTCGACGGATCTGGATTTCACGAGAAAAGCAATCAAAGACAGAAATGATAGACATAGAAAACATGGAATCTTTTTTTCATGACAAACCTATAAGGACTAGTTAAATAAAAAGAGAGAAATGAATGAAGCCCCAAAAGGAAGTTAAATGAATTTATTGGAAGACATAAAATATTTCTTCAAAATTACAATGCTCCAGTATACATGTCTTTTAGCTAATTTCCTATTTTATTACGACATTAATTATAAGTAATATATCCACAGATCAAGATAGAACCTTGGTCATAACCGAGCGTGCTCTGCACATAGCCTCCAACGGAACAACTTTAGGCATGGTGAGTCCTTTACCTTCAGCCATGTCAATCTCCTCCTTACTGATTCTCTCCCAATCAAAGCATTGAATTAGTGACCCCAACGTCAACCCCACCACACGTTGGGCCAGGCCTACTCCAGGGCAAGCCCTTCTTCCAAGCCCAAATGGCATGAGTTTGTGGGACAAATCGTCACCACTTTCAAACCTCTCAGGCATGAAACTTTCAGCATCATCCCACAGTTGAGGATCTCTATGCAAAGCCCATGCATTGACCAATACCATTGTGTCACGTGGCACATCGAATCCTCCAATAGTGCAGTCATCGGACGAAAAATGAGGTACTAGCAATGGAGCTGCTGGGCATAAACGGAGGGTCTCTGAAATTATACTTTGGAGGTAGGGTAGTTTAGAGAGGTCTGCTTCATCCACTAAGTTTTCTTGGCCAAGTTTGGCATCTAGCTCAGCTCTAGCTTTTTTTAACACGTGCGGATTGTTAAGTAGATTAGACAATGCCCATTCCAGTGTCACGGCTAGATGTTTTGTGATAATAAGCCTAAAAGTAAAAATATGTATTAAAGTGAAGCACTTGTCTTTATTATTCTTTGAATTAATATGTTGAATATTCTAATTATTTTATTATCTTATTTCCTTTACCATAATCCTAAATTGTAGATCAAGTCATCATAACCTTGTTGACAATGGAGCGCGCTTTACACATGACTTCCAATGACATAGTTTTAGACATTGTGAGTTCTCCAATGACATGTTTGAAAACCGTCGGGTTAACTTATATGAAGTCTAGTGGCAAACAATGTAAATATGTAAGAGTACTCTGACCTTTTATATCCCATGGGGCATTTCAGTTTGAATTTGAGTTTTATACATAGATTTCAAGATTGATGGGTTTATGTTTAGAAAATAGAAATTGTAGGAGTCTATATTAGATCATCGAAAAAAATAACCATTTTACTTAGTCAGAATTTTGAATGTCATTGTTTAACCCTCAAAAGATGTGAGAAAACAACTCCTACCCCCCTCTTCAATTCAAACCAAATGCCTCAACTAATTTTGATTGTGATGTATTGTCCTTCATATCCAATAACTTTGTGGTGAGGTACGTATGACAATATATTACACAATAAATCAACAAAAGGGATAAGATATTACAGTGATGTATCAGTACCAGCGAATAATATTACCTGAAGATGCAAATTGAAAATTAATTTGTATGCAATTATTGTTAGCGAGAGATATCCTATTCTATTAAGATATTATTTTCTTTATTTCCTTTTATATAGATATTATGTAATTAGGATTCCACTTGTTTTTCCAGTTTGACCCTACTAGGGTTTTTAACCTTGTATTATAAATACCTCCTTTCGGGGAATGAAATACATCTGAAAATATTCTACCCATATTTTTTGACTATTATATTGTCAAGAAAATTCTGTTCCAATATATAATCCTCCACCTAGAAAGGAAATACCGATTCGATTTATTCATGACCCAAAGTCTTCCATGAATATATATACTCACAATGATACAACAGAGACAATCGATGCATTTACTTGCCAAATAAAATACTCACTATGACATAAAACATACAACTGAAATAATTCCCAAAATTATTAGGGAGTTTCACTAAAATACCCAAAATGGGGGCTGAAATTATAAAAATACCCTACACCCAAAACACTTTATAAACATACCCAAAACTCATCATTACACACACTCAAAACCCATTTATAAACATACCCAAAACCCATCATTACACACATACCCAAAACCCATCATTATAAATATCTATATTATTATTAGTGCTAGATCAAACTATCAGAACCTTGTTGATAATCGGGCGTGCTTTACACATTACCTCTAATGGCATCACTTTAGGCATTGTGAAGCCTTTACCTTCTGTCATATCAATTTCCTTCGCACTAACTCTCGCCCAATCAAAGCATTGTATCAATGATCCCAATGTCAAGCCCACCGTACGTTGGGCAAGGCCCGATCCTGGACAAGACCTTCTTCCCAATCCAAATGGCATGAGTTGGCTTGACAAATCATCACCACTCCCAAACCTCTCGGGTATGAAGCTTTCAGGATCATCCCACAATTTTGGATCTCTATGTATAGCCCATGCATTGACCAATACCATGGTACCGCGTGGTACATTAGTCAAACAATATGGGTAGAATATTTTCAGATATATTTCATTCTCCGAAAGGAGGTATTTATAATACAGGTTACAAACCCTAGTAGGGTTTAATTAGGAAATAAGTGGAATCCTAATTACATAATATCTATACAAAAGGAAAAAATAAATAATACACAAATAGAATAGGATATATTCTACTCGCCAACACTCCCCCTCAAGTTGGAGCAAAGACGTCATGCATGCCCAACTTGTCAAGCGAGTTGAGAAAGTGTGGTTGTAGCCAAAGTGCTTGCCCATGAGCGAGCGAGGGCGGTTGGCTAAAACGATGTCGTTTTTGGTGAAGCATTCTTCGACTGCGGACGGTGAGGAGACTATGACCACGCGACGTGAGCCAAACCAGAGTGAAAAAACAGCGCCGTATTTTTGGGAGAGGCGGGGGAAGTGAAGGTGGGCTTGGTGGAAGGTTTTTGTAACGACGTCGGTTTGGTTGGAGCAAGAACTTGAAGGTAAATAGGATGAAGATAAGAGTGAGGGATGTGTAGAACAAGATGTCATCCATAGTTTGTTTTGCTTGATATAATTGGTTGATAGTGATATATGTTTGGGTTTGTATTTGGATATGAAGATGGCTTCTTTGGGCTTACAATGCCTAAAGATGTGGTATTTATATATAAAGGGATGGACGTGAGAGTAGTGCCCAAGTAATATATAAAGAAGAAAAGTATGAAGGATTTGATCAAAAGAAAGAAAAATCAAATAGCATCAAGTAGTTGTTTTCTTTTTCAATTGGAGATTGATTTTAATATTTCCATATTGAGAAGAAAGGAGGAAAGATGAGCATGGTATGACCAATGTAGTGGAAATTTTGCTGGATCGTATTCAAATGTCCAACCACTAATTTCAAAGGTCAAATATTTTATTTCCACTTTTCTTCCCCACATGGAGTTTGACATCTTCCACCATCATGCATGGCTACAAGGCCCTCTCTCTTTTTAACATATACGCAACAGTGTCCAAGGACGGATCCAAAATTTCATTTCATATACCGTGGAATATATATTATATAAAAAAATGCATGCGTCAGCCAATATGTGATCCACACAGGGCTTGCATGGCATGCAACAGTGTCCAAGGACGGATCCAAAATTTCAATATGAGCTGGCTAAACCTTAATATACTAATTGTAAGAATAAAAAAACCATAGCCCAGTTTGTCAAAACATGAGTCTATCCCTGATAGAGCCGAAACCAAACTAGTGAATGACACGAAAGTTTCTATAATAAGGGGATATATTAAGGGGTTATAATGAGGGGTTCAATCCAATAGTCCAATAATAACTTTACATTGAATCGAACGGCTATTAAGGTTTTTTTTCATTATATACAGAATAAAAAAAACTTCTTAATGAAAATTACCTAATGAGTAAAATAAGCATGAAACTAATTAGATTTGATTGGATTTGATTGGATCCTCATAAACATATCCACCATCTGATCCAATCATATTGGTTTTGGAAATTAGGCATCCAATTCAATCCGTCAAATCATCAAAATCAATTAAAATTGAATCGTTCAGTTTGTGTGGATTGGATTGGATCTTTCACACCCGACTGGCCGTGGTAGTAGAGCTCAAAGCAATATGTGGCTCCTCATCTAGCAATTAGTAGTGACCCATCTGCTTAATCTTGGAAAGTTCAAATTTCCTCTCTCTCCACGTCCATTAATAATAATTGTAAGTTATATTTGACTCTATATGCGAAAGCTTTCGTTGCTCACATGATAAATAGTTAAAATAATATCCATGAATTAACACTCCAATCATGTACAGTTTCCCTGTCTCTAAATATAATTTCCATAGATAGATCAAGATCTCATAACTTCGTCTATGATGGGGCGTGCTTTACACATAGCCCTTAATGGCACATCTTTAGGCATTGTAAGCCCTTTACCTTCAGTCATATCAACCTCTTCTTCACCAACTCTCTCCCACTCAAAACATTGTACGAAAGACCCCAACGTCAAGCTCACCACACGTTGGGCTAGCCCTGCTCCTGGGCAAGCCCTTCTTCCCAGTCCAAATGGCATGAGCTTGTACGACATGTCTCCACCACTTTCAAACCTCTCAGGCCTGAAGCTTTCAGGATCACTCCATAACTCTGGATCTCTATGTATGGCCCACGCATTGATGAATACCATTGTATCTCGTGGTATATGAAATCAGTATGAGCCCCTTGATAAACAAAACAAAACTCACTAAACTCATTAAATTAAACAAAACAAAACTTTATGATTTAAAAAATAATAAAAATTCATGAGATAGAATTTTGGACTAACCAGTATGAGCCCCTTGATAATTTGGTCAGTGTAATACTCAGGCTGCGACTCCTGCAGAGAAAGCAAATGATCAATCATTGTGCTGCCATTTCCACCCTTTGAAGTCCTGCTCCTGTGCTCATCAACCAGCCCTTGCAAAAACGCATCGGTTCGGTCCTCTTAGCCAACTTCATAACCCTCTTCTCATAAGCATTACTCCCAACCCAATTCAAAATAGGCAGAAAATCAGCGGGGTTCGCTGCCCCACAATGAGCAAAAACCTCCTTCATAATCTCTCTTAACTGCCTGACCTCCTCTTTGTCCACCGACACGTCGTCGCTGTAATACCTCTTCCCGGCCACCATCGTCATTATGATGTTAAACGTCAGCTCACTGAACATGGACTTGAGCTCCACCATAGAGAAATTGTCATGTGCGTTTTGTGAGAGTTTGAGTAGCAAGTGCTTGACTTCGTCCTTCCTGACGTTGGAGAATGTGTTGAGCCGAGTAGAGGAGAAAATCTCAATGGCGCCGATGCGGCTGAGGTTGCGCCAGTGTTCGCCGTACTGGGAGGCGGCGATGGTAGTGTAGTTGTAACTCATGTACTTGCCCATGATCAGTCGAGGACGGTTTGCCAAGACGATGTCGTTTTTGGTGAAGCATTCTTGGACGGCTGAGGAGGATGAGACTATTTTTATTCGTCTATAAATGGTTGCAAGCTAGCTGGCTTATACTTCTTTTGAGTTTCGCACTATAAACTAGCTACATAAATGGTTGCAAGCTAGCTGGCAATATTTCTATAGCAAGTTTTTTTTTCAGTATAAGCAATTGGGGTGGGGAGTTTACATAAATATTTATTGAGTGTGGTGTTTCGAACTTGTCCACATGTTATACCCACTGACATTTCTATGGCAAGTGTAAAACCCATATATGGGGTATTATGTGCATTTGAATTAATTACCTCATCAAAGCAATGACATCACATACATGTTACACTGAAAATTGTAATTTTTTTTTATATAAATAACATTCTAAATTACTCTAAATTAATATAATTAGAGAATTCAAACTTCAATACAAGAGAACGGACTTATTATACTGGTCAATTATCTTAATCTATATATGCATATATATGGAAATTGTAATTTTGAGTGCAAATTTAAATTGCAAGTGTTTTGGATCAATCACGTGCAGCTAGTGAGGCCATGTTTATCACCGACGTCAGGGAGTACGCCATGCATACATAGGCTTCTGTATATTGCATGCGATACTGTCCACTGTCCACCAAATAGAGACATGGAACAAAAGCAAAATAAGGCAACGCCGACAGTGCCGCAAACCGCAGATGATGCACCTTTTCTTCCTTATCGAGACGATTGTATGATAAATTTACAAGTCTTAGCCCCAAACCGCCCTCACCCAAAATAATGAATTTTGTAGGGCTGCACACGGGTTGGGTCAGTTATGGGCCCAAACCGCACACCGAACCAGGCCTTGTCGGCAGGCCCAAATGCTAAACCGTGGACCTCATCTTTAGGCCCATTTTCGAGTTAAATCGAAAACCGAATTGGGCGGGCCGAATTGGTTCGGTTCGGGTATTTGCCGAGGCCCAACAGAAGCCACAATTGAAGGCTTTTTATTTATTTATAAACTTTTCCAGGCCCATTCGGTTTTTTTGGTCAGATTTCAACAATTCAAGTTTTGACAGTTCCTGTATAGTTTTTCCAATTTCTCCAACTCTGCATATCTAAGGTTTTCATCACTCAAATACTTAAAAAAACCTTAAAACCATAGCAAATCATCATCCACCACACATCTCCAAATAAAGAAATTATTATTACAATCCATAGCAAATTGTGAGAGTAATCTCAATCACAATTTGCATATTTGCAAAGTTCAAAAGAAAATCCAAATAAAAATAAATAAATTTCCATTACATATACACATACAATTCCATGAGTTGTTTCATATTCAAATCAGATTTGCATCTCTGCACAAAGAAAGAAAAAACAGTTAGTAAACATATGAATTACGCGAAATTACTACAACACTAGAAATTACCAAAATCATAGAAATCAATTTTGTGATCCCAAAATCAATTCTGTCCACCAAAAATCACAACAAAGTCAGATCACATAAGCAGAATTAACAAAAATTGTAAAATCCCTAAATTTTTTAATTAGGGTTTA
>NW_018922914.1:0-10716 GCF_002207925.1 Prunus avium
AGTAGGTTAAAGGATGATCCACTTGTATTCCTTCAGTATTTGCCCAATCTAGTACATCTTGAACTATCTGAGGTGTTTGAAAGAGACAGACTTTGCTTTGGAGCTGGAGGATTTAAGAAGCTCAAGCATCTAGGTCTCGATAAATCTAATGAACTTAGAGCATCTACAATGGGCTCCCTAAATCACCTCCTTAGACAAATTTTAGGGAGGCATTGTAAAAATGCAACTCCAACCATGCTCCCTATCCACCTCCTAAAATAGGGAGTCCTCTAGGAGCTCCTAAATCTGAGGAAAGAGAAAAGACTCCTAGTGGCTCCCTATAATTTAAGGCTGCCTTATTTAATGAGTATTTCAAACCTTTATTTACTGCTAACTATTTTTTATTTTATTTTTTAATAGAGATGAACCAATCAAAAAAGAGTTATAGCATTTACGACTCTCCAAATTAGGGAGTATGGTTGGAGTTGAAATTTTTTAGAGAGCTCCTAAAATAGCTTTCTTATATTTTTAGCTAAATTTTAGCTAAGAAATAGAGAGCATCATTGCGGATGCTCTTAGATGCACAAGGGTGGAATGGGGAACAATGCCTTGTATTGAACAATGCATTGGACAAGGTCCACTACTAAAAAAACACACACTAGCCACTGACATGAATTTGTCTCCTAAGTTGATTTTAGAGACAATAAATTGTCTCCATTAAGCAATAGAGACTATGCAGCGACTATTTTTGTTTCAGTATCCTAGTTTGGGGTTGCTATTGCTTATTAGGTACAATTTTGGGAGTCAGTCCTTCAATATTTTCAAATAAACAAATACATTATCAGCCAAGCCCAGCCATATTGAATTCTTCCAAGCCGTGGGGTCTTGGGAGAGGGTCTGATATTTGAGAGGCTATCTTCTAAATTAGGGACTAATGACATGTCAGTATCTCATTACTTTATTACATATGTTTAACTAATAATACAATTAAACCCATCAGTCCCCAATTCCATATATCCAAAAAAAAAAAAATATGTCCAAATATATGCATGCGAGCAACTGCAAGCCATATATCCCCAATTCCATTTCTCTGAATATTAATTCCTAATTTTCAAGATGGATTTTTGGGTTCGAATCACTCCTACAAAAACTGCAAGCCATATATGCAACAATTCCTCGTCCTCGAAGTCAACCATTTCTTAGAGGATCACCAACCATTTGAAGTCACAAACCTGAAGAAAATATATTCAGAAAATCCCCATATGAGCAGAGAATCATATACCGAAAACCCTAAACTTTCTTTTGACAAAAAATTAAAAAAAAACCCTAAACTTTATTAGAAATATATATTATATCCAACTGTAAATGAGCCTTACAGTATTTCCTTTGGATCATTAGGTGATCCTGGCGTTTTCTCCTTTAAGATCTAGGGTTGCTCCAATCGTGTGAAGGAGCTGAAAAAAATAATGAACAGGTTAATGTAACTAAACTAAAACCAAATTTTATACAAAATAATTATATAAAAAATTTCTTACAAAGATTTTGAAGCTCCTCTGTTCAATGTGCTTTCCAAGCTCTCCATTGCCTTTCCTCAAAAATTAAAAAAGAAAAAGACAAAAAGCATTCAGTAACAGCCATATATATCAGACCAAAGTCAAAATCAGATGCTGGAACCAAAATAAGTAAAGGCACACTGAAAAAGAATGATATTATGATTTTTCAATTACCAGTTCATCAGCGCCTTCTTCCATAACGAAACCATCACGGTATTTGTCCCAGATTTTCTCTCATCAACTTCCAGATAGGCATCTTACCAAGTCACACTGCTCCAACTCTTCAATTTCCAGATCGGGATCTCAAGCCGCAGCCTAGTATTTTGTGACCAGATGGCTTTGTGATTCACGCAAAAAGAATAAGAGAGAGAGACAGAGAGAGAGAGAGAGAGGTGAAACAAATCATTCTTTTTTCTCTCTTTTGCTTATGTCCAAGTGTTTGAAGTTGAGAAATAAAAAATGTGTTTTAACATTGGGCTGTGTGAAAATATCCAATGGAAGAAACTACCAAAAGCAATCAGTATCCAATTTAAGGCCAAATGCCAAAGCTTTTGAGTGAAGGGAGCCAGCCAAGCTCGTTTGTGTTATTTGTGAATGGAGCCGGCTTCTTTTGATAAGTTGGGACTGATAATAACAAGTTGGGACTGATAAAAATGCCCAAATATTAAGGAAAAATAAAGAAAAATACTTTTTTGTATTACACACTAATATCTATCCCAAATACCTTTAATAGGCATGGTGGGAGAATTAGTATCCAAAAAAAAATCACAATGCACTTTTATGAATTTGTATCTAAATAATCAGTGGTTAGTAGCCATTTTTCTAGTAGTGGTCCCATAATACATTGAACATCTCATCACACTTAATCTACTCCCATAGAGCTTACGAAATTAAAGATTTTGATGCTGACTCAAAATCTAAAAATAGAGCACAAAGTAAAGTAGAAGGAGAAACTTGGTTTAGGATTGGTATTAAGGTGTTGTGTGATAGAGTGTATTAAAGTGTACCATGAGTATTTTTTATAGTTAAATAGGGTTTACTTAGTTAATTATATGTTTTGATTTAAATATTAGGGTGTACTTAGATCATAGAGTGTACTCAATTAATTTTAAGGTTTGTTTAGCAGCACTCTTGTTTTTTTTTCTTCCATTAATTCTTATAGAGAGATGTATAAGATAAGTAGGTTCTTTTTAGTACTCCAATGCTTTTTATTTTTCGTCTTCGATCCTTTCTTATGTAGAAATATATATAAAATAAATGATATTATGTCTTTCAGTTTATAATATTCTATACCCACATAGGTTTTTCTTGTGTGTTATACATATATAGGATCTGTTTTTGGCATCAGCCCGAGCATTGAAAATCTCAGGGCTTGCAAAGTCCCACTCTTAATTTCATAGAAGCATGTGTGACCAGAGAGTACAAAATCAACAACATTGGACCATAAAAGGAAATATTTACGTGAACAAACTTGGACCCAAGTATTATCCATATATTATCCCTTATTAATGATCATTCCCCCTCATTAAGGAATTTTCGTGTGCCAGTGGGGGTTGCCTCCGTGGTGAGGCTTTCCCTTCCCCCCTAGGCACCAGGGTTCTTACCTCAAGGATGGCACATTTAAAACCTCAATTAGCTACTCCCCCTCCCCCTCCCTAGTGTTTGGCCCAAAAAAAAAAGTACTTTTCGTCAAGATAAGAACCTTGTTCTTTCCGAATGTTGAAAAATTCACAGCCAACGGAAGGCACAGGTTGTTGAGTTAAGTGGTAATTCAATTTGTGAGAGGATAGAGCATTTTCAGCTTTCGCGTGTGTTTGACCGGATTCCTTCTTATCCTTTTCCAATGTTTCTTAGAAATACCACATTTTGTGCTTTACATATGTATTAAAGAGTGCTATTATTTCCACTATCTGTCGTATTTTCCTACACACCTTGTTTTAATTTTTCCACCAGTACTGCTAAGGGGCTGATGAGAATATTGATATGGTAGGGTAAATTTGAGTAGTTCTTCCAAAAGGATTGAGGGGTTGACTGGAATGGTGTTTCATTGGGATTTCTCGTCGTGAAGTTGAAAAGACATGAAGAAGATGAAGAGTGCTTTCTCTTTTTTTTTTTGGTTAAAATTTTTATGTTTTTAACTTGGAGTTGATGGTGTTTGGTTGAATTAATAATTAAATGGTATTTTAGGAATAATGGTGGGTGGAAAGATAGGATTTTAATTTTTCAAATTTACATAGTGGGTGAGAAGATAAAGTGGGTGGAAAAATAGAACAAATGGGTGGAAATAGCAGCACTCGTATGAAATTGTAGTAGAAATTTAAATGGACCCGACAAACACTTCACCCATTTACTGTATCATATGGTTATGATTGTCCATGAAACTGACAATGTCGGTACATGAGTCGCATAATTAAGTCACAAGAGTAAACTTTACTAACAGTGTATTTGGTAACTTTTCCATTGATTACAATCTAAAACGTTAAATATTTACCCCAAAAAAAAATAAAAATCTAAGAAGTGAAACGTAGAATTTGATATTTAATATCAAGCTTTATTCATTTATTAGAATAATATTAATAACACGAACATGATAAGGAGGCCTAGTCAAGGAAGGAGCCTCAGGTATTGCATCAACTCTTATTTTAGTACATGCATATTATTATGGCCTTCTTCAATTGCATGCATGCATGCAACTAAAGACTGCCATTGATTCGGTCCCTCCTTTACTTTGGGTTGCCGAAGTTGGTAAATGCTTCCGCCTGACCCGTGTTCTGCTTGACGACAATATCACCAGCGTCGATATCAACGCCGCTCGTGTCACTGCTGTTGTTGAAGTTGGAAAATCCCTTCGCGTTGCCGGTGTTGTCGCTGACAGTTATTGTCCCTTTGACTCTAATACCTTTGCGGTTGGGAGGATTTTGAGCTTGGTTGGAGTTGGTTTGACATGGATTCGTCATTGTCTCGCTGATTGGTTTTTAGTTGGGATGTGTGTGTTTGCTTTGATGATCAGCTCATTGCCTCATGTTCTCCTTTTATAGTTGTTGGCATGCGCAAAAGCAGAAAATATTTAATAACGGCCGATAATGCCGATTCTATATTGATCATCAGTTTCTTCACATAAATATATATATATATATATATATATATATATACAGAAATTCTCTTATGCGGACATCCGGACGTTATTATCGTGCGGACGCAGTGTATTTTGTACTACCCTTCTCTGTTTTCCTGCCTATTTACAATAGGATCCGCACGATAATAACGTGCGGACATCCGGATAAGAGAATAACTGTATATATATATATATAAAATTTACATTTTATCTTCTTGGAATAATATTACTACAGTACGGCCGTAGTGCCCTTTCTTGTTAGAGGATCTTTTTAATTACTTCTTTGAAGTTGATGTTTGCTTTTTCAAAAGGGTGATATCCATCATCCATTTGTAATATTCCTCACTCAAGTAACTATTGTGCGTAGATTCTCCATCATCAACAATGTGTCAGTTGAGGTTTAACAAGGAATTCAAGGCTTATTTCGTAAGGTTTATTATTATTATTATTTTCAATAAATGGAGGAGGGAATGAAGCTCTTCTAAAAGTGAGTAGAGCAAAGCAACTTGGTTGATAACTTGAAAAGTGATGGTGGAAAGTCTAATTAGTAATTTCGAGTCATTCCTATAACTTGGACGATGATCCATTCTTATGATATTGCATGTTTCATTTCAAATAAGTTGAAAGCAAATCAATATTAATCAAATTCGATACGGATAATGAAGTTGACATAGCTTTTGGAAAATACAGATTCTATATTGATCATAATAGTCACAAATTAAATTCGAATTTGATATATATGGATAATGAAGTTGACAGCTTTCGGAAAAGATAGATCCATGTGTCTAATGTATTCCTCATTGAAGTTACTATTGAAGTTCCACATATTAAATTAAAATAACAAATAAATAATAAAAAACTGAAAATTGAGGAGGCTGTGTTGTGTGTGCGAGGGAGAGAGGGAGAGAGGGAGAGACTGGGTTGGGGGAAGCTGCAAAACCTGGAGACTTTGGATCTGAAAAATTCTCGGGTTACTAAACTTCCAGTTGAAATCCTCAAACTCCAACATATGCACCATCTCTTGGTATATCGTTATGAGTTTGTTCCTCATGAAAATTTTCACTCAAAATATGGTTTTAAGGTGCTAGCAAAAATAGTTACCAAAAAAAAAAAGGTGTTAGCAAAAATTGGGGCTTTCACTGGATACCCTCTCTTCATAGCCTCGGAAAATTATATTTGAAATGGAGTAGGTTAAAGGATGATCCACTTGTATTCCTTCAGTATTTGCCCAATCTAGTACATCTTGAACTATCTGAGGTGTTTGAAGGAGACAGACTTTGCTTTGGAGCTGGAGGATTTAAGAAGCTCAAGCATCTAGGTCTCGATAAATCTAATGAACTTAGATGCACAAGGGTGGAATGGGGAACAATGCCTTGTATTTTTATTTTTTTTTGGTCGAAATCATATCTCATTTCATTAAACGCCAAATAGGTGTCCCCAATTCTCCATCAACCTCTCTCTAAATCCAATTTTGTCCAAGCATCTTCCATCTACCCCTTGGATTCCTTTCCTCCCTCTTCGATCTGGCCTCTCTTGCGGGTTGTAGAAGCTAATCCAAAACGCGATCTCTCGCGTCCCCATCGGAAGGTGTATAGAGCTCTTGCTCTGGTGCTTGCACCACCACCTTCCACTCTCTTGATCCCATGGGCTTTGGGTTTCCATTTCTCTTGGTCTTGCTTTGATTGGTTGCTGCACTCTCTGTGGGGCATAGGCGGGTTCAAGCCTGGTGGAGTTGTTGATTCATGGATGGATGTCTTGGAGCTGATACGGCTATGTGGTTCAGGGAGCTTCTGGTCTTGGTGGCAGATTTGTGGGTCTTTTGTGTGCAGCTATGCTGTTTTGTGCGGTGGTGAAGTCTCCTTTCACTTTCTGCTGAGGTGGTGCGCTCCCTGTTCTCTGGTCAACGGCGGCGGCGGCTTTTGCGTGCTTAGGCTAGGGTTTGCCAAAATTCTAGTTTTGGGTATGAACTGGGCTGTATGCTTATTTTTGGGCTCTGATTATATTTGGGGTGGGCCACTGCATTATGTGTGTTGTTTTATTTTGAGTTTGTTTATGTTATTGTACTGGGTGTGTGAACTCTATTCTAGACTTGGTTTGAGTTTAGATGTTCTGTCCCGGTTGTGTTACGGTTCTATTATTGTGCCATTGGTTTGTGCAATGCCTTGTATTGAACAATGCATTGGACAAGGTCCCATAAGACATTGACCATCTCATCATACTTAATCTACTCCCACAGAGCTTACGAAATTAAAGATTTTGATGCTGACTCAAAATCTAAAAAGAGGGCACAAATTCATGTAGAAAGAGAAACTTGGTTTAGGATTGGTATTAAGGTGTTGTGTGATAGAGTGTATTAAAGTGTACCATGAGTATTTTTATAGTTAAATTGGGTTTACTTAGTTAATTTTATGTTTTGATTTAAATATTAGGGTATACTTAGATCATAGAGTGTACTCAGTTAATTTTAGGGTTTGTTTAGCGGCACTCTTGTTTTTGTCTTTCATTAATTCTTATAGAGAAATGTATAAGATAAGTAGGTTCTTTTTAGTGCTCCAATGCTTTTTATTTTTCGTCTTCGATCCTTTCTTATGTAGAAATATATATAAAATAAAGGATATTATGTCTTTCAGTTTATAATATTCTATACCCACATAGGTTTTTCTTGTGTGGTATACATATATAGGATCTTTGTTTGGCATCAGCCCGAGAATTGAAAATCTCGGGGCTGGCCCTGCAAAGTCCCACTCTTAATTTCATAGAAGCATGTGTGACCGTATAGTACAAAATCAACAACATTGGACCATAAAAGGAAACATTTACATGAACAAACTTGGACCCAAGTATTATCCATATATTATCCCTCATTAAAGTTACTATCATTCCCCCTCATTGTTTCACTACCAGCAAAATTTTTTAGTGCTTCAAGGAATTTTCGTGAGCCAGTGGGGGTTGCCTCAGTGGTGAGGCTTTCCCTTCCCCCCCTAGGCACCAGGGTTCGCACCTCAAGGATTGCAAATTTAAAACCTCAATTAGCTACTACCCCTCTCCCTCCCTAGTGTTTGGATTAAAAAAAAAAAAAAAAAAAGGTACTTTTCATCAAGATAAGAAACTTGTTCTTTCCAAATGTTGACAACTTCACAGCCAACGGAAGGCACAGGTTGTTGAGTTAAGTGGTTCCAATTTGTGAGAGGATAGAGCATTTTCAGCTTTCGCGTGTGTTTGACCGGATTCCTTTTTATCCTTTTCCAATGTTTCTTAGAAATACCACATTTTGTACTTTACATATGTACATTTCACTGGAAGTTGATTGTATACATCATTTATCATATAGTGTGGTATTAAATAAATTGGGGTAGAAATTTAAATGGACCTCACAACTACACTTCGGCAACCCCAACTGTGGTAGAAATTTAAGAAGTGAAACGTAGAATTTGATATTTAATGTCAAGCTCCATTCATTTATTAGAATAATATTAATAACACATACATGTTAAGGAGGCCTAGTCAAGGAAGGAGCCTCAGATACTGCATCAGCTCTTATTTTAGTATATACATATTATTATGGCCTTCTTCAATGTCCCTCCTTTACTTGGGGTTGCCGAAGTTGGTAAATGCTTCCGCCTGACCCGTGTTCTGCTTGACGACAATATCACCAGCGTCGATATCAACGCCGCTTGTGTCACTGCTGTTGTTGAAGTTGGAAAATCCCTTCGCGTTGCCGGTGTTTTCGCTGACAGTTATTGTCCCTTTGACTCTAATACCTTTGCGGTTGGGAGGATTTTGAGCTTGGTTGGAGTTGGTTTGACCTGGATTCGTCATTGTCTCGCTGATTGGTTTTTAGTTGGGATGTGTGTGTTTGCTTTGATGATCAGCTCATTGCCTCATGTTCTCCTTTTATAGTTGTTGGCATGCGCAAAAGCAGAAAATATTTAATAACGGCCGATACCCTGAGCATAATACAGATTCTATATTGATCATCAGATTCTTCACATATATATATATATATATATATATATATATATATATAATTTACTAATCCAGAACAAATTCATTACTAAGGACAATGAAGTTGATGTTTGCTTTTTCAAAAGAGAGAGATCCATCATCCATTTGTAATATTCCTCACTCAAGTAACTATTGTGCGTAGATTCTCCATCATCAACAATGGATCAGTTGAGGTTTAACAAGAAATTCAAGGTGCTTTTTTTTTTTTGGTTTTGGTTTTGGTTTTTTTTCAATCAATGGAGGAGGGAATGAAGCTCTTCTAAAAGTGAGGAGAGCAAAGCAACTTGGTTGATAACTTGAAAACGGATGGCGCGAAGTCTAATTAGTAATTTCGGGTAATTCCAATAACTTCGACGACGATCCATTCTTATAATATTGCATGTTTCATTTCAAATAACTTGAAAGCAAATCAGTATTAATCGAATTTGATACGGATAATGAAGTTGACATAGCTTTCGGAAAAGACAAATATTCTATATTGATAATAATATTCACATATTAAATTTGAAATATATATATATATATAATGAAGTTGAGAATTTTCGGAAAAGATAGATCCATGGCTAAAGCATTCCTCATTCAAGTTACTATTGTAGGTCCCAAGTACCGATTAGAAGCCTTCTCTCATCATATTAGGAATTGATTTTCAGCATTTTAACTCTCCCCATGAATTATTGTCCCCCAATTTAAGTCCTCGAACTCATTATAAATATCTAATTTTGTCTTTACAGTTAAATATTTGGAATTTCATCCAAGTTGTTGTTATAAGCTCCAATTTTGTCAAAATTTTAAATTACAAAATAAATTAAAATAACTAATGTATATAAAAAAATTGGAAAAAAAGAAAAGAAAGGAAGATAAGCAGCCATTATTGGCGAACAGCACTCTACCCTACTATTAAAGTGATGTTTCTTTTGGTCCGAATCTTTTTTCCTCTAATCTTTTTCTTTCCTTATCTTTTCACGTGAATCAGTCTCTCTCTATCTTCCTTTAATCTTCTTCTTTCTCTCCTTTTCCCTCTTTCGTTATCTTCTCTTTCTTTTATCTTTTTTTTTTCCTCTCTGGGCTAGTTTTCTTCTTCCTTCCTCTTTCTTTCCTTCTTTGTTTCGCTGTTTTTTTTTTCTTTCTGCGTTTCTCTTCTTCTTCTCTGTCTTCTTCGATCCTCTCTATGTTTCGAAATTAGGGTTTTTTAGAAATTAAAATTAGGGTTCTTCAAATTAATTATGAGCTTTGATGGAGAGACCTCCAGTTAGCGTGATTGATGGTTATATGAATATGCTTAGGTTATGTTTTACAAGCATTGGCATCTGGAACTGCATGCTTGTGGTTAAAGTTTTCCAGACATATATTTACTATTTTGTGGGTCTCTGTGATACGAAAATGTTTAAAATGATTTTGATTATGGAATTACATTCAATGAATATCAACGCTTTCTATTATAGGGTAATTCCTTTAACTTCGAGGATGATCCATTTTTATGAAATTACATGTTTCATTTCAAATAAATTGAAATCAAATTCAAGTTAATAGAATTCGATAAGGATAATGAAGTTGAAATATAGCTTTCGGAAAATAAAGATTCTATATTGATCATAATATTTACATATTAAATTCGAATTCGATATATATGGATAATTAAGTTGACAACTTTTGAAAAAGATAGATCCATGTCTAATGTATTCCTCATTGAAGTTACTACTATAAGTGCCCAATACCGATTAGAATCTTTCTCCCATCATATCAACAATTGATTTTCAGCTTTTTTACTTTATGAACTATCACGTTAATCGAACTTAATCCCCTCAATTATTGTTCCCCAATTTAAGTCCTCGAACTCATAATAAATATCTAATTTCGTCCTTACCGTTAAATTTCTGGAATTCCATCTAGTTTTTTGTCACAACCTCCATTTTTTTCAAAATTTTAAATTAGAAAATCAATTTAAATAAATAATAAATAATTGAAAAAGAAGATAGGCAGCAATTGTTGGCGTTGTAAGGAGGTGGTGTGTGTGTGAGGGAGAGAAGGAGGGACTGGATGGGGGGGGGGGGGGGGGGGGGGGGG
>NW_018922914.1:11098-24268 GCF_002207925.1 Prunus avium
GTGTGTGTTTCAGTTGGTGTGATGTGAGTTAGGGGAGTAAGAGAGGGATATAGAGAGGAAGAGAGAGAGAGAAACAGAGGGGTGGGTTTGGGTGAGAGAGAAAGATAGGGGAGATGAAAGAGAGGGGGTGGGTGGGATCACTGCTACAAAATATGAAATAGACGACGCGGATCCATTGTTGTTGTGATGATTTGAAAACCGTTGTTAAATCGACCGATATCCGATATCTTTTGAACATCAAACTACGACGGTTTTTCACTGTAGTTGTTTATCTGTAAAGACGACGGTGTTACTAAAAATTGTTTTGATGTAAAGATGACGGGTTTTTGTTAAAAAACGTAGTTATTTATAGGTAAACAAGACGGGTTTTAAAAAAACGTCATTATTTATTGTGAAAACGACGGTTGTTTGTTAAAAGACGACAGTATTTTGTTAAAAATCATCATTGATTGTATAGAAAGACGACGGTATTTTGTTAAAAATAGTCGTTGATTTTATATGTACAGACTACTGTTTTTACAATAAAACCATCTTTTATTATCTTTCAATCCATCGTCTAATAAGTTAACTCCCAAGCTGCTACATTTTAATTTTTTCTTTCCTATGATTCTATACAACGATTTTAACTAGAAAACCAATTATAATACTTTATTAACAAAAACAATACACTGAAAAATGATTTCTTTAATAAAAATTGAAGATTCAATAGTCATAGTCAACCAATCTTTATTATATTAGATACATACTTCTAGGGGCAAACACACCAAGGGACAAGAGGGGTCCCCTTGGGATGCCGACGTTTGGCTATGGAGGTCTTGGGCGAGCAATTGCAGACCCCTTGGCTGGGAGCTTGTTGACCTCTTGGATGCACTGAATGTGCTCGACGAAAGTCCCCAAAGAGAGAGAGAGAGAGAGAGAGATGGGTTGATGGGTTACTACGATGGTATTGGGTGGGTGAGTTTTAATTTTGGACAGAGAGAGAGAGAAAAGGAAAAGCAAGGCAGAGCAGATCAAAAGGAATTTGTGTTGCAAACCAGAGGAGCAAAAGAGTCACTAGAAGAAGAGCCACCGACAGAGAGTTTGACTGGAGAGGGGAAAAAACAGTCTATCTTTGATTTGTGTTGTGTCGTGGGCTAGTCTTTCTTTTGTTTTTTTGTTTTTTTGTTTTTTTTATGAAGGACTATTTTGCTTTGAAAACAACATAAAAATACAATAGTAGAAGTATTAAAAGTAGCAAAAGTTTAAGTGGCAGGAATGGGAATGTCGGAACGCCAACAACAGCAAACATGTTATGTTATATGTGGTATTTTTTATTTTTAAATTTTTTTTATAAAAGTTGAGAAGGTACCGGGAGAGAGGATTGGGGTGGATGTTGCAGAGAGTGAAACTGTGAAAAAGAAAATGGGGAGGTATTGTTTTTATTTATTTATTTATTTTTCAAAGTGGGGGGTTGGGCTTGTTTCATTTTAAATTTTTTAAAAAGATCATTGTAGTCTCTATACATTATAATTTGATTCTTTATATAAAAATGATATTCTCTTTTAGATGAGACATTAACAAAAGTTCTTAAAATTATTAAAAAAAATAAATGATTTATGAAGCTATAATGCAATGTTTTTAAAAGAAAACTCGTCGTGTACAATTGAAAGTTTGGACGGAAAGAAATATTTTTCTGTTTTTCTAGTGTTATTTTCAATGGAATAAGTCTAAGCATAATAAACAAGAGTTGACAAAGGTCCAAGGTTCTATACATGATGCACATGAACAAGGCATTGAATATTATAAATGCCTAACCTAAGTGCTGAGAAGCTAACGAAACAATGAACCTGAATCAAGTTCATGTTCATAAGCCAAATTTAGTCACCAAGGAGGATCTTGACATGTAAGAACAAATTTAGTCATCGAAAATGATCACATATTGCTTAATTAGAAAGTTAAGGAGGGTGAAGATTCAAATGATCCAGAAAAATACCAAGGTCTGAGTATTGCCAGCACTTTTTCCATCCGAAAATAAAAGAGCCAGTTCTCTCGCAGCGACATCCTCCCCTTGCACATAAGGAGTTCCAATTGCTAAAAGTGTTTCATTCTCTTTTGTTGTTGTATTCTGCAATGAAGTACCATATCACTTCTTTTGAAAAACAAAAGACAATGAGATTATGCATACACCAGCGTACCTCCTATGATACATACTTTATTCCATCCAACACACCTCTCTGAGAAAACAGAGAGGAGAGGAGGAACAAAAGGATACAGAAATTATAGTCCAACACCCAAAATTAAGCAGATGACAAAACAACAAACTTACCAAAAAGTGTAACCACTCGACCAGTTAGAGCATTTTTCAGAAGTTTGCATTGGAATGGTAGCTTTAGTTTGCCAAGGGCCACCAGATTTGTCCAGCTCTATAATCCGAACCTCAAATTCATCAAACAGGTGCGTAAGAGTTTAAACGATCAAATAGGTTAATTAGACTTGAGATTATTTATTCCTGAGTGCATTTTGATTCATCACACAACTCACTAAAGCCACTTAAAGCAGAGAGAGAACATATCACAGCTTTGACACATGTTTAGCCTCCCAAAATCATGGTTAGGATTTCAAGCCAAACAAGAAACTCATTTAATTGCATAATCTTAAAACCAGGGCCACTTTCCAGGCTCTGCAACTCAACAACAAAACGCTAAAAGGTACAAAGGAACATATGAACTAGAATTTCTGAACAAAATAAAAGCAAAAAGGGTAAAAATGCAACCACGAAACAATATACAGTTTAAATCAAGTCAGATCCAACCACAAAAACATACATCAATAAGCACCCATATAAAAGAACAAACAAATCGTAACCCTAGATCTCAGACAAACAATCGACATAAAAAATAAAAAATAAAAAATGAAGTCAAATAAGAAGAACCCTAAGCTAACCATAGAAAATTAGCTTTGTACCTTTTTGGTCTACAAGTAAGAAGATCTAATCTAAAGCTTGTAAAATGGAAGATGGGAATCCAGTTGGGGGCTTAAAAATGGTTGCTATGAGGAAGGGTAGCTGCCATGTGAAGGAAGTTGACGTTCCACCCCAAAACCAATTGGCAATGGGGGGAGTAGCCCAACTCCTTATAAACCCAGGCTAGGTCCCTTAACATTTCAATGTGGGACAAACACTCTCAACATGCCCCCGCTCGTGTGGCAAACTTCAAGCCTAACACGTGAACAACACATATTGGGTGACGTGGGAGTACGTGTGGCCATTGAGCCCAACACGTGAAGCCTTGCTCTGATACTATGAAGGAAGTTGAGGTTCCACCCCAAAACCAATTGGCGATTGGGGGAGTAACCCAACTCCTTATAAGCCCTTGCCAGGTTTCTCAACTTTCCAATGTGGGACTCTTTACCTTCACATTCTCACACGCCCCCGCACGTGTGGCCAATTTTCAAGCCTAACACGTAAACAACACATATTGGGTGACGTGAAGCACATGTGGCTGTTGGGCTTTCACACGTGGGCTAACCTGCTCTGATACCATGAAGGAAGTTGAGGTTCCACCCCAAAACCAATTGGCAATGAGGGGAGTAGCCCAACTCCTTATAAACCCAGGCTAGGTCCCTTAACATTTCAATGTGGGACAAACACTCTCAACAACATGGGCAGCGCGAGGGAGATGGCGAATGCGGTGAGCTTGGTGGACTGAACCGCGCAATGGAGATGGCGATCTTGGAGAGCTCGGTGACCTGAATGGCGCGACAGAGATGACGATATCAGCAAGTTCGGTGGACGGCGTGAGGGAGATGTGCTTCATAGATGTGAGAGAGTTGAGAGAGAGAAGGGGTTTCTTGAAAGGTTGTGAGAGAATTTGAGATAGTACAATGTTTGAGAGAGCAAGGGTTTTCTAAAAACCTCTGTGCTTGCAAACTCAAAGTGAATTTTTGTTTAGCGCCTCCTCAAAACACGACGGTCCTAATAAGGTATTCGTCGTAATTTTAAAAATCAACCCAACACATCGGTGTATTAGGTACCTTACCACGACGGTGTTATAACACTCGTTGTCTTTTAAAACACCACAACAATTTTTATATTTGGATTTTATGTATTTGATGTTTGTTTGACTTGAACTTACAAATTTACCCTATCAGGAATTCACCACTTGTTTCGTGAGTTGTCCTTATATGATGGTGGGAAGTTTATTTAGCTTTGAGAGTAGTTCCAAAATTCCTATACTCTAATTTGAGGAGACTCACACCACGATGTTCAACCATGTTGACTCAAGAAAATCACAATATGGATAATGAAGTTGATTTTAGCTTTCTAGAATAAGAGATCCAAAATCATTGATATATTTGATATATATAAGGATGACTAAATTGTCTTCATTTTGATTGATTACTTTTTTCCACATAGATGATCTTCAGTTAGTGATATAGAAAAATGGTTCCAATTATGAGATGTGTGAGCCCCTAAAAAATTTTAAAATATTATTACGCTCATAATATTAATTACACCGTCCTAGTTGAGTTAAGTGGAATTTTTTCCACAATTAAATACCACTATTATATTGGAGAATAAATTATTTCCAACATTTGAAGTTAGAATTTTGGTGTTTTGACTTCATAGAAAAATAGTAGACTATACAAATTGTGTCGAATTTTTGGGAAGTCGGAAGCATTTTTGGTGAATTTTCGAAGTTGGAAAATAGGAAAATAAAATAGCATTGACACGTGGCTATCTCTAATTGATTGGAACACATCACACCGCCACATGTCATCATATGATTGGCTAGCTAGTCGTTCCTATTCCGTGAGCCTGTTTAATCTAGACCGTTGATCTATTCTAGGATTCGATCGGGGACAGCAAATCAAAGAGTTCTAATTTGATCTCGGTCATTAGATAGGTAATTGGGCGTCACCTTATTGCTGTTTCCGAACCTGTCAACAACTTGTTCATGCTCCTTGTCCATCTTTGACACGTCATGATTTCGTCTCCTTGGAGCCAAGTGTGCTTGTAGTTCATCATGTCCCTTCTTTGTCTATAAATAAAGGATGGGTTGGCGTGTATTTTAATTTCTGGTTTGTAAAATAATTTTTGAGGTTTCTAGCATTGTTCACAACCTCTGGTTTTGGTTTCTCTTTAATAAAGTTTCTTTAATAGTTTTCATTTACCGCTCTTATTAAAGACTCTGATCCAACCCATTTTAATTAAATAAAGGGCTTAACGTATTTTGGGAATCTTGGGATTATAACTCCAGGGATTTGGATGTTATATTTTCAGGATTCTCAAAGTACGTGCCGCTGTCACGTGTCCTGATTTTGGGGTGTGACAACATGTGTATAGTAAAGATTCATTAATCACAATGTGGTGAACAAAGAGGTGGACCCCTAAGATTGTCCATATAGTATTCCTCATTAAAGTTACTATATATGATTGTAACCGAATATATAAATAAAAAAAGTTACTGTAGCCAACAAGGTCTTGTAAGGACTATCGTGCTTTTGTAACCCAAATACTAACTTTGATCCGACATGGGGCTATAAAGAATCTTCTTCTCCTCTTGCGTCTCTCTAAACTCTTTCTCTAGATGGGCTAAGATTTTGCATGAGTGTGTATGTTTTAACCGAGAAGGGAAGTGACCTCTATTTATATGCAATCAACCCTAGTGTCTTGCCCATCAAGAAACACTCAAGTAGTCCTTATTGCATTAGGTTAGATTAAGTTACTTTCAATCCATATGAAATGGGGAAGTATCACAACACTTGCTTAACTTGTAATACATGGCTACAAGGATATCTAATAGGTTTTAGTTAATTTCCTGATTTATACAAGTCTTGAGATCCCTAAAGTAATTAAGAGACCGTACTTGACGTGCAAGAAAATTAGTTGTCTTACAATCTCCCACTTGGTCGACTAATCACAATGAGAACCTGTATTCATCACTTTAAAGCCTTGTGGAACTTAACTAAACCAAAACTCCCTCCAAGCCAGTGTTAATGATGAAGTATGATCAGAAATTATCAAGATTGATTGAATATCCAATACTTTAAGGTCTTTATATTTACACTTACCGCACTCCAAAATCACATAAAGCTTCGATCAAGATTGAAACAACATAATGAGCATGACAAACTAAAAATGTTTAGTAAATTACATTCTATTCTATGTTCCTCAAGGTGACTGCCAAGGTATTTTCTTTGTTAAACAAAGAAGCTCACTATCATGAATAAAATTTCATCACAGCCTCTTTAATTGCTAGCTATGCTACTGACATGTTGATGAAGGTAAAAAATCGCTCCAATTCGGCGCTTCACTCCATGTTCCCTTGAAGCAAAGAAGTGGGTACCAGGTCCTGAAAAAACTTCCCAGACTCTAAGAAGGTGACATACATGGTAGGAGGGTGATAACATCGGTGTCCTTTCTGATGTGTGGCATATCCGAGAAAATACAGCGTAATGAACAAGGATCAAGTTTGGTATGCTGGTTTTAATGGAGATGAACAAATGTCACACAACCGAAGATTCAAGGAGTGAGTATCAAAATGGAGGGCAAGAGTCTGTGCTAGGAGAGCACTTGTTAAGGTCTGGAAGTCTAAGATATTGAAAGGCATGCGGTTCAACAAGTATACGGTGGTGACAACTGCATAGTGCCAATGGCTTCAAGGCACATGGGCTCCAAGAAGAAGAGCTCGTGCTGTTTCTAGAATATGTATGTTGTTGCATTAATTCAGCCACACCATTATGTTCATGTGTATGAGGACATATCTTTTCATGCAGAATTATTCCATGGGTCTGGAAGTAACTTCGAAAGTCAAGATTCACATATTCTCTACCATTGCGAGAGCAAATAATCTGTAGTCTAGCTGAGAATTGGGTCTGAATCATCTTATTGAATGCTTGGAAGATGCTAAACACGTCGTGTTTATTTTTCATCAAATAAAGTCAAGTCATACGAATACATTCATCTACAAAAGTCACAAACCATTGAATGAAAGAAGAAGCCGTTATAGGTCAGGGTCCCCAGACATCAGAATGAATTAAAGTAAACAGAGCATTACTTTTACTCGAACTAAAAGGATAGGGCACACGGTGACTCTTGGCCAAGATGCAAGTGTCACATTTGAAGTCCAAGTCCTTAAAATCTAAGAATAAATCCGATAACGTATGTTTCATATAACTAAAAGATGAATATCTCAAACGAAGATGCCATAGCCAGATTTGCCTTTGTTTGCCATCAGATGGATGCTTCACATTGTTAGCCCTGCATGTACTAAAGTCGTCCACATAATATAGATCCATCTCGTAGTACCACGACCAATGATATCCTTGGTTATAATATCCTAAAGAAAACAAAAACTCGGGTAGATTAGTGCACAACAATTCAATTGTTCAGTAACCTGACCAATTGACATCAACTTATTTGATAGAGATGGAACAAGTAAAGTATTAGACCATGAGAGAGAAGGTGATAAAGAAACTATACCAACCACTTTCACAAGATAAGTAACTCTATTGGCATTAGCAATACTAGTTCGTATGGGTTCGGTGGTACGTAGAAAATCATTGGGATCAAATGTCATATGATCAGTTTTACCCGAATCAATTATCAAGTCCATGGAATCACTATTATCCGAAGTATGGAATGCATATACCAGAGTTACTGAGTGTAGAGTCATCTAGCAAGTGTCGGAGCACTAAATGATCATACCCAAGGAATAACAGATAACTGGGGTTCGACAGTTACAAGGGTGGCATGACCAGAACCATTACTTGCAACTTCACGTTGTTTTCGGGCTTTGAGTTCATCCCACTATTCTAGATAGCCATTCAATTTGAAACAAGTTTCACGAGTGTGTTTCGGATTGCCACAGTGTGTGCAACCTACTCCATTTGTTTGGGTCTTTGGTTGGGAAGTCGTAATCTATGCAATGGAAAGATACAGAGGTTATAGTCTGAGTCGAAATCTGGGTATAGATCTAAGTGTGGGTTTGGGTCTGGGTCAAAATCAAGGTATGAATCTGAGTCTTGGTTTGGGTCTTGGTCTGGATCTGGGTCTTATTCAGTAACTAAATTATTCTTCAAGTCCATTCTTCTAAGATCTAGGTTTGAGTCTGGGTCTGATTAAGTAACTGGGTCATTCTTGAACTCAATTCTTCTAAGATCTGGGTATGGGTGGTAGAGGAGTCAACGGCGTTGCCTCCATGGGGGGTGATCTGGTCTTCATCGCTCATGGCGGTGACGACTAGGGTTTGGCTAGGGTTTAATAGCAATCCCAATATCGCTACTCTTATACCATGCTAAAATATGGGAGAGTAATTGTAGGAATTTTCTATATATTCTTCTCCTTGTCTGATGTCATATTTATAATACAATCAAGCCTTGAAGGCCAAGTAAAGCTATAACTCCTAATTCTATTTACAATAAGAAATCAGAAATAGAAAAGGAAATAAATTACAATCAATATAGAATCAATATGGGTATGGAGCAGTATAATATTGACGGCGATATCGATATGGAGGGGCATGAGGAGCTGGAGAATAAACCACATTTGATGCGGAACTGGTGCCGGAGGATAACCTGGATAAGGATATGGTAGTCCAGGATTAGTTGTACTAACCTGGATAAGGATATGTGAGATATTTACCAAATAGAACCCAAAAAAAAAGAGCACAAATCGTACCCAAGAAACGTTATGTTGCTTAGAAATACCACATTTTGTACTTCCCATGTCAATTAATATAATTCTCACACCCCAATTTATTTACTTATTTAATTAATTATTTATTTATTTATTGGGAGTGTGAGGTGAAAGAAAAACTAAAACTAAAAAATTTAGATAGCAAGAAACAAGTGGACTGAACATAAACTTCTATTTAAACCAGAGTAATTTACATTGTGATTTTACAAGCAAAATAACATAAAAATATAGACTTTTAACAAAACATCTAAAACTATCTGCAACACTTTCTTCTTGTTTTCTTGTCACAACTAAACTTCAGATTCAGAACCTGCAATAAATTCATTAAGGGGTGAGCATTACATGCTCAGTAGGGGCCTTATAAGATTAGTGAGATTTTTAATGTACAATTTATGCAATGCATGAATGAACTTCAATTCTACCCAACCTGTTAATCCATATAATAGGGCAAGCAAATCTGCTTGTCTCATACCATGCATTTTACCACTGTGATTCCGAATGCCCCATTATATAAACTAACACCCATTTCAATCATCCCATAATTCCCCTTTTGCTAGTCATCTTGTCCATACCATTGATCTCCAAGCCCAAATCACCCAATCGACAATTATACCGCCGATTTCCTAATCTACTGTGCACACGGGCTCGCCTGAACTTGGTCCCTACAATGGTTAGACTCAACTACACAAAAGATTCTTCCCATTATCCTCTTTTCCATAATTTCTTTATCAACCCAAAAATTCCAACCATCACCGACAACATATGAACATGTCAATATTAATCAAATTATAATGATAATTGACAATCATGTAAACACCCAATATCAAGAATAATAATCAAACAATACTACCAAGCATAATATAGTGTTCACAACATTTAATTAAATCAATTTATGCAAAACCTCCCCAAGAAAGAACCCCTACCTCAAATCCAAAGCTATTGCGTAACTCCTAGTTGGAAGTTCAAATACTTTGAACTTCTCCAAAATCTCACCTCACTTAACTCTTTCTTTCTTCCGTCTAGGATTTTTAGGAGACTAACATACTTGAAGTACCTATGATCAATGAACTATTGAGTAGACCTATTTATAGTATACTAGAGTCGGTTAGAGGAAGCTTAATATTGTGAACTATTGAGTAGACCTATTTATAGTATACTAGAGTCGGTTAGAAGAAGCTTAATATTGTGCCACTTAATTATTCTACAAGTTCCTAGACTCCCAAATAGCCTTTTGCGTTGGCTTGGTAGAGTGCTTTGTGAGCACTCTCCTAACAAGTTTTTATATATAGGAATAACTACCATTATTACACCTCAAGCTTTAATGGATTTTGAGGACACCACCATGCAACACGTTAGTTTTCAACAATGCTTAGTAAGCATATATGTTTTTCTAATAGTTTTTGTAAAGTAAGTATATATATATATATAATAATAATGATAAATAGTGCTGAAATGAATAAAACCATGCAATAACATTTGAATGGCTATTAGTTAATAGCTATCTTTACGTAACTTACTATACAATTAATATATATATATATATATATTATTAATTATATAATTTTTTTGGAGATTGATAATTGTAATTATTTAATTTATGAAATATTAAAAATATGGGGTTTCACAATAATTTCATCTCATTAGAAGTTGATTGCGTACATCATTTATCATATCGTGTGGAATTGAATTAAGGGATTATTGTGGGATTGTGTACATCATTTATCATATAATTTTACCTCATTAGATGTTGATTGGGAGCATGGTTGAAGTTGTATTTTTCAATTCCTCCCTAAAATTTGTCTAAGGAGATAGTTTAGGGAGTCCATTGTAGATGCTCTTACCACCAAAAGACCAAAAAAATAAAAAATAAAATCCTTTTGTAAGCCTGTGACTTCATTTTTCTTCTATTTATTTTATTTTTGTTTTTCTTTCTCTTCTTTTTCTCTCTTTCTTTTCCTGTCCCTTCTCAAACCTCCTTGTAATTTATTTCTAAGATTGTTTTATATTTAATTGGAGAAGTAGTTCTTGAGAATGTAGATGAAGATGTAGAAGTAAATATTATATATAATTTGGGAATTATCATTAAAACTATCGAAATTTTCCGATTGAAAAAATTGTCCTCAAAATTAGCCCTAGTTATTTTTGAATCCTGAGTCTGTATATGAATTTATGAATGGCAAAAGGTTAAAAGTAAAGCATTTAGATATTTTATAATAAGCTCCCATTAATTTATTAGGATAATATTAATAACACATACATGATAAGGACGCCTAACCAAGGAAGGAGCCTCAGATATTGTATCAGCTCTTATTTTAGTACAATATACATATATTTTTATGGCCTTCTTCAATTGCATGCATGCATGCAACGAGAGATTGCCATTAGTTGATCAGAACCTTCTTTTCACGGTTTGCCTGCGCTGGACGCGCCCATCACCGCTGTTGCCGAAGTTGGTAAATCCGTCCATGTTGCCCTTGTTCCCCTTCATGTTAATACTTTCGGCTTCGATATCAGGGCCGCCCGCTTGGCCCCCATCGTAGCTGTTGTTGAAGTTGGAAAATCCCGTCGAGTTGCCTTCGTTGCCGCTCATATCAATTGCCCCTTTAATTCTAATAACGCTGCGGTTGGCTTGACCTTGACTCGACATTCTCTGGCTCTCACTGATTAGTTTTTCGTTGGGATCTGGGATCTGTGTCTTGTTTGCTTTGATGATCAACTTATTGCCTCATGGTTTCCTTTTATAGTTGTTGACATGCGCATTTGGGAGCAGAGGATATTAATACAGATTTTAATAATTATAATTAACATAATGAATTCGACGAAGCTAATCCAGAATAAATTCACTAAGGATAATATAGTTGCTTTTAGAATTTTCAAACGAGAGATACTCTCTGTGCCTGTCTTCACTACAACCTGAAATTGACAAGGCAAGTGTTCTCTCAAGGATGCTAGAGTGATTGAAAATGTGTCTATTCCACTAAATTTATTCAAAGTATAAAGTATTCGCTCTATTAATTCAGGTAACATAACATCACACTCCCAACTTTTTTTAAATGATTCCATTTTCAACATAGATGATTGCATTATCACAATGAATGCCTTGCATCATGCATATATACATGGTGTATAGGATTCGAAATTTATCAAGTTCAAGCTTGGTTTTGTTTGTTTCTTTTACAAACCAATCCCAAACGACCTGAAAATAGTTGAGCTTTGTAACAAGTCAATTTACAGTCTAAGATGGTCCATTTTTACAACTAATCTTTGAGGTAATCATAAATAGAGATTTAAAATTATAAGTGTGAAAAATAACAATTAAGCATTAAAAAGATAGATCTTTAACATTTAAAAAGTACTGCAATATATAACTTCAAATATAAAGACAAGATACTTAGCCAAAACCAACAAAATGCTTGGAGTTTTTGTTTTTGGACATAATTACTTTGATACTATTATTTAAAAGACCTTTCATTAACTTGTTTTAAGAACTTTTGACTTAATTATTTTTCTTGATGCCCAATTAATATGTTCATGGTTAGCCCCAATGGGAGAAGCTTTCCACCTCCATCATCAGTATATGGGCATATGTTATGTGTTACCCATTGGTCCATGATATATTAATGGGAGAGATGATGTGGTGGGTTCTTATTATTCGGCTTGGATTACTATTCCACACAATATTATATAAATAAAGTCCCTGCCACTACTACAAAAAACACTTTGCGTGACGAATGATTTTTGGTCGCCCAAAGGAAAATTTCGTCGCGCAAACTTTGCGCGATGAAATTTTGGTCGCGCAAGTTCTGTTGCGCAAAACTCGTAAAGAAAGGGTTTGAGCGACGGCGAAAATTCTTCGTCGCACAAAACCACTTTGCGCGACGAAGGATAACAACTTGCGTGACGAATCATGACAACTTTGCGCGACGAAAATAACAACTTTGCGCGACGGACAATAACAACTTTGCGCGACGAATATTATCTACTTTGCGTGACGAAAGCTAATGTCGCGCAAATGTACTTTGCGCGACAAATGTTAACGTCGCTCAAAGGTTTGCGTGACGAAATATTCATTTTTTTTATTTTTTTATTTTTTGAAAATTTTAAACTAAAATAAACTAATTTAATAGTTTGCGTGACGAAATATTTTGTCGCGCAAGGTTTTTGACATTTTTTATTATTATTACTCTTATATCAATTTCATTATAGTAATTTTTTAAATTTAATTTAATTGTATGATTTTATTTTTCTTAATTACTTTAATTTAAATTGACATATTCAAAATAAAATTACATAAGAAAAATAGTGGTCAAATTATCCAATATACATAATATTCAAAATGTACACTTAAATACCAACAGGAGTTGGTCCAAGTGGAAGGGGCTTGGATCCTTTAAACAAGAGATCCTGGGTTCGATCCCAGGCGCTTGCGAATAGAGCAGACTTTGTTGGGAGAGGTCCCCGCTTTGCGCCCGACAGTACCTCGAGGGTTAGTC
>NW_018922914.1:33852-63661 GCF_002207925.1 Prunus avium
GGCCGGAAGCTTGGAAGCTTGGAAGCTGCTGCCGGAAGCTTGGAAGCTGCCGTAAGCTTGGGAGCTGCCGCTGGAAGCTTGGAAGCTTGGAAGCTGATGCCGGAAGCTTGGAAGTTGCCGCTGGAAGTTTGGAAGCTTGGAAGCTGATGCCGGAAGCTTGGAAGCTGCCGGAAGCTTGGGAGCTGCCGGAAGCTTTGGCAAAGAGTAGATAATTTTGGAGTGCCAAATGATGATTGGGGATGTACAAGGCATCGAGCGCGCAGAATCATCTGAGAATACCGAAGGCAGACGCCGAATCATTGGGGAGATGTGAAGACATCGTACGCGCCGAATGATGTAAGGGTGCCGAAGGCAGAGGCCGAATCATTGGAAGATGTGAGGACATCGCACGCCGAATGATGCAAGGGTGCCGAAGGCAGATGCTGAATCATTGGGGGATGTGAAGAGATCGCGCGCCAAATGATGCAAGGGTACCGAAGGCAGATGCCGAATCATTGGGGGATGTGAAGAGATCACGCGCCGAATGATGCAAGGGTGCCGAAGGCAGATGCCGAATCATTGGGGGATGTGAAGACATCGCACGCGCCGAATGATGCAAGGGTGCCGAAGGCCGAAGGCAGATGCCGAATCATTGGGGGGATGTGAAGACATCGCACGCGCCGAATGATGCAAGGGTGCCGAAGGCCGAAGGCAGATGCCGAATCATTGGGGGGATGTGAAGACATCGCACGCGCCGAATGATGCAAGGGTGCCGAAGGCCGAAGGCAGATGCCGAATCATTGGGGGGATGTGAAGACATCGCACGCGCCGAATGATGCAAGGGTGCCGAAGGCCGAAGGCAGATGCCGAATCATTGGGGGGATGTGAAGACATCGCACGCGCCGAATGATGCAAGGGTGCCGAAGGCCGAAGGCAGATGCCGAATCATTGGGGGGATGTGAAGACATCGCACGCGCCGAATGATGCAAGGGTGCCGAAGGCCGAAGGCAGATGCCGAATCATTGGGGGGATGTGAAGACATCGCACGCGCCGAATGATGCAAGGGTGCCGAAGGCCGAAGGCAGATGCCGAATCATTGGGGGGATGTGAAGACATCGCACGCGCCGAATGATGCAAGGGTGCCGAAGGCTGAAGGCAGATGTCGAATCATTGGGGGGATGTGAAGACATCGCACACGCCGAATGATGCAAGGGTGCCGAAGGCATGGCCTTGAGAAAAGGCGCTGGAGAAGTGTCTCCTGGAAGGTGCCGTTCGGCATGGCTGATGGCTAAAGCCGAAGGTCGATAGCCGATGCCGAAGGCAGATGGCCGATAGCTGATGACCGAAGGCCGAAGGCTGATGGCCGATGCCGAATCATTGGGGGGATGTGAAAACATCGCACGCGCCGAATGATGCAAGGGTGCCGAAGGGGCACTTGTAAAGGAGAACGACATAGCGTTTTGTGTCGTTTCCCACATACGGCGCCAATCTATTGGCACTAAAACTGAACAGATAAAGATGAGTGCAACTTACAAGCGAGATGGACGATCGAGAGATCGATTGAGCGTTGGATGCCGATTCTTCCTGTCCTTGGATGCTGATCCTGAATAGAAAGAAGTCGAGACTCGTAAGGTCTATGGAACCGGTGTGGAACCAGCCTAAGACCCTCCGATGCGGAAGTAAGTTTGGTTTCTAAGAGCTCTTATTGTTGACAATATATCAGTATATAAGTCAAGCTGAAAAGTCTTACCCCTGTACTGTGGTGAAGGGGTGTATTTATAGAGGGCATTTTGTATGCTCTTAGTACTTTATTTCGATGTGGGACTCGTGGGAGGGCCCTGTGAGGTTGACACGAGTCCTTAGATATTTCGGGCGGGTGCTTCGAGGTTGATTGCGCAGAATCGGTAGGGGGCACCGATTGTAGACGGGATGGGCCTGTAGCAGCTGTTGGTAGCTTTGAGACAACGCCATCGGTAGCCGATACCGATTGTTCAAGGCCTTGGGTACTTGGGTGAGTCCCCATGATCCACGTGTCGTTGTATGAGTAGAAGATTAGATATGGTACAAACAAACCTACTGCTCGAAAAACCCTTCTCTATTGTCTACCACACACATATTTCAGCTAAACAAGCAACAAGGAGAAACAAAAAGGAAAAAACAAAACATCAACAAGACAAACTAATAAGACTGGATCATCATCTTAACAAATAGAAAGAAAGACCCATTAAACTAAAAGAAAAATTCATGAGTGAGACACAGAGAGAGAGAGTGCAACTAAAAGATAATATTGAAGATAAAGTCAGCCAAAAAAAAAACCTGGAAACTTGAACCATAGAAAACAATTGTAGTAAGATAATATTGAAGATAAACTTTGCTGATATAATAGAAACTTAAAAATGAAGCTAGCCAAATTAAATCTGATGGGTTTATATTACCATAGAAAACAATTGTAGTGAGATGAGAGTTGTAAGCTAACCTCATTGACGATGAAGTCAAGGATAACTGATCCAGGATGACCAAGCCTGCATACCCAAATAAAACATTGTTTTACTTCCTTGAACTAATAATTTATATGCAAAACTATAACTAATTATGTCCAAATGACATACCCATTGTAGGCTTTGAATGCCATGTTCTGATAGCCAGTTGAACTCAAAGTCTGCAAAGATTTCTCACCAAACTTATAAGGAACCACATCATAACCTGTAATAAATCATATCAATAAATATCTTCAACAGACAAACATGTATAGGTTAGGTTATAAATTTCACAGCAGAACCTTCTAAAATTTCACACCCATAAAATTTTATGGGTAGACTATAGGACTAGGGAAGCTTCTATAATGAGGGGGATTTTGGTGAGGGGATTGAACAAGGGGTTCAATCCCACCATTCATTCATTTTAAAGGGTTACTCCAATATTTTCTCACTCTTGTTGGATAATGGGATTGACTCCCTCACCTCACAACCCCCTTATTATAGCCTTTCCGTAAGAGCAGAGACAATGCCGGATTCAGGATTGTTACATCAAGGGATCATAGTGTAAAAGTTCTGAAATTTTTTTAAAATGAAAAAAAAATAGAAATGAGATTGATGTAAATTGGTTGGACTAACACTGAGTAAGAGTCTTTACATCCGTATTGATTCTCGAAGTCATTTTGGCCAAACACTTAAAAAATAAAAAGGGAAACCCTTGTAGCCAGCAGTGCAAGGTCCTTCACATAGTTACCTGGTATGTGGAACTCGAACAACTTCGGGGTACGCTAGTTTCCATAGTACGAAATTCAAAGGCATAGTCAGTAGGATATTTGGGATCACAATTCTTGTATTATTTTAATCCAATACTATATTTAGTTTCTATATCCTTATATTTGTATGGTATGTATACTATAGAAAAGAGAAAATGTATAAATATATGAACGTAGACAGAAAAAGCATATGAGGTTTTAAAAACACACAACATTTGTACCCAAAAAAAACACAACATTTGCACTCTCCTTTTGTCCATTTACACTCCCTTTTGTTTTTTAATAGTTTTTACTATAACAAAAAAGGGAGTGTAAGTGGACAAAAGAGGAGTGGGAACATACAATTTCTAACAATGGGAATGTAAGTGGATAAAAGAGGAGTGAGAAAATCAGCTCAAAAAAAAAACACAACATTAAGTATATTCAACTTGAAACTAGTTATTTTTAAAAAAGTTAATGTAATTTAAATTTTTTATTAGTTTAATATTATAATTACTTTCAAATACCCGTTCCTTATTTGAAAGACCAAATTTATTTCCAACCTCTACTTCGAACCCCAATATCTCCCCAACTACTCTCCTTCTATCGCCCCAAAGTTCATGGCTCTCTCTTCAGTGCTATTCTTTTTCACAGCTCTCTCTATCACTCTCATAACTTCATTAGTGCTGTCGGAGGTGTGGCTCTGATTAATCTTCGAACGACCAATATTGACTCCTTCAAGCTTTTTGTCGAACGCCTTGTGGTGTGCGCCTTGGGGTCACCTGAGCACCTCCAGAGCCAACTTTACGGCCGTCATGAAGACCCTTTTTGTCCCTTTGTGCGTCCGCCCTTAAGCAGAGAGCAGTCCAAGCAGAAATGTGGTGGAGCTCAAACCCTAGACCTGATGCCCCCCAAGTGAAGGAAAGAACGGTGTGGGCCAGACTTTGTCAGCAACTTTTGCTTTAAAGAAGGGAAGTTCAATTTTCCTGTCACCTTTTTTCATGTGCCTCCCTATTACCCTTCTAATTTATTGACACATGTCCCTACGCTTAACTTCTAACATAACAATGTTAACTCTTTTAATAAACATAAAACAAAATCAAAGGTAATTATTAAAAAGTGAAAAAAACAACAGCCACCACCACAAACCCACCCAATCAAAGGTAATTATTAAAAAGTGAAAAAAAAAACAGCCACCACCACAACCCCACCCACCCACCGGCCCGCCACCCAATTTGGACAGCCAACCTACCCATCTAACCTGGTCAGCCACCCCACCTTGCCGGCAGCAACCCCTCTCTCCTAGCCATCGCCAGCAACAACCCTCCTCTTTGTCCTCCCTTTTTATCAAGCAACATCAAACTCATGAATATGATATCTTTTTCTCTGTCCTTAACCTAACAACACTAGAGGGAAAAAAAAAAACAAAACAGAAAACAGGGGTGGGGGTGGGGGGAACATGGCAACACCATGAATAATTGTATTTTAGAGAGTTAAAATTTAAGTTTAACCCTAATATTATTGGAGATAGTCTCAGCTGTGTTACATAAGTTGGAATCATTTTAATTAAGATGATGAATTGAACAAAAGTAATGGGGTTGCTTTTAGCTTTTTCAAAAGAGAGATATTTCCAGAATAAATTACGTAAGTCTGTTACTGTTGTAGAGCCATAGACTATTCATTCATAGCCATAGACTCTTCATTAATGTCAAGCTCCCATTAATTTATTAGAATAATATTAATAACACATAAAAAGGAGGCCAGGCCAAAGAAGGAGCCTGCATGTGCATCAGTTCTTATTTTAGTGTAGATATTTTAATACACACATATGATTTTGGCCTTCTTCAATTGCATGCATGCATTCGACGAGAGATTGCCATTACTTCCCTGGCGTACATTCTTTAATTTAGTACCCTTCTTCTTCTCCCTGATGTCATGAGTAATCCCTCTGATGTCATGAGTATTTGCCTGCCTCCCCCTGATGTCATGAGTAGTTGCCCGTCTTTCATGAGTATTTGCCTGCCCGTTTTGCTCACATCACCGGTGTTGGCGAAGTCGGTAAAGTCGGTAAATCCTTTGAGCTTGCCTTTGTTTCCCTTCATGTTAATATTCTCAGCTTCGATTTCACAACTGCCCGAGTCGCCCCTATTACGAGTGTTGGCGAAGTTGGTAAATTCCATCGTGATGCCGCTATTATCAGCCCCTTTAATTTTAATAAATTTGCGGTTTGGGGGATTTCCAGCATACCCTTGCCTTGAGTTGGATTCATCTTGACTCGTCATTGTCTCACTGACTAGTTTTTAGGTTTGATCTGTGTTTGCTTTGATGATCAACTTATAGTATCATGGTCTCCTTTAGTAGGTGGCGGCATGCGCAAATGCAGAGGATATTTTATGATGGCCACCCTGATCATAATGCAGAATATATTCTATATTATTGATCATAAGATTCTTCGCATATATAGTATACATTTATCTTCTTCTTCTTTTTTTGGTCAAAATATATTTATCTTCTTGGAATAATATACTACACTACTCTCGTAGTGGCCTTTCTTTTTTCTTTTTAGCTAGCTAGGTTTGATGCTCAATTGCATACGTAAGCTGGAATAATTCAACACAACTATGTGAACAACAAGGCAGCACCAAATGTGAGATATAGTAGATCCAAATATGGATCTCAAGATCTCTCTTATAATTACATAGGCTTGGTTGCATCAGAGGTTTGAAGGTGAAGAATACTAAGAATATGTGTGTTCCTTGTTTTCTTGACTTGAGATGCAGTGAAGATGAAGGGGCTGTGAAATTGGTACTTAGGTGACGAGAGGTAAATTTAACAACACAAACAAGACACAACAACACAACAATCTACACACACTTTAGATCTTGACCATATACACATATGACTAGTCAACTGCTAGTCATGAACAACCACAATCAAGAGAACACACAGAGCATGCCACAAAGTACCTGCAACCCTAGAAGATTACTAGTGACAACCTAAGCACTCAGAAGGACCCGTCAATCTAGGCATCTCCTGTGCTAGCAACAACTATGGTGAAAGTGTGTGAAATCATCATTATCAAGTAAACAGCAAACATCAGATAAAGATGACTAGTCAACCACCAAGAACACAAACCCAGAAAAATTTACAGATATGCAAAACAGAATTTGTTTACCCATAAACCCACCATTGGGAAAAACTGGGAGTCATCAACCGACTAGGCAATCCACTAAGTAGAAAAAGATTCTTACAAAGGAAACACAACCAAGTTCAAGAAACACCTAGATCTATTTAGGAAGATGAGCTATACCTCCTTCATGCAATCTTCTTCTTCAACTTAGCAAAACTTGAAGCTCAGTTCTTCATGGCAATGGCAGCTCCTTCTCCAGCTCGTTCATCCCATGGCACTAGCTTGCAAGTTCCAACTCAGACCGAAACCAAAATTTGGATTCAAAGGAGAATGACCAATTTCTTCAAGAAACCATACTCTTGAAGAAATCAATCTTGAATATGACCTAGATATAAATGAGAGAATGATTTAAGTAGCTAGATGCAAATTCGTGTTTCAAATGCAGTTTTTCAAAATGAAATCAATTGGAAAAACTCATAGATGAAGTATATGGTTCTCTCTTGAGGAAGAAGAAGAGAAAGATGTCAAACCAATCTTTCCAAAACTTCCACCCAAAAGAGACCCCTGCCAAAAGAGGAATTCACTAGCCTTTACAGACAAAAGAATCCCTTAGGTCAGAATGACACATGGCAGCAGAGAGAGAAAAGAGAATATGACAAAACAGTTGGTTAACCAGCTGGAAATCCTACAAAGCAAGGATGACTAGTCATCATTTATGAAAACAGTTTAATGCATGATATGCAATGCATGATTTACCTTTGTCAATTTGCTTGAACCTCCATAGAATAGATGATAGTTAAGAACACCTAGAGATGCTATTCTTAATCTAAACTTTGAGCTTGATAAATACAATAAAAATCATATTACAAAATTATCAAGGGAAGCCAAAAGAATTAATCAAAATTCATACATTAACAGGCTGTTGAGGCCACAACACAATATGGTTCATTGCACAAAACATAGTACAATTTGAAGCCCTTTAATGTCATTCTTGTTTGAGGCTTTAACATATGAGATTGACTATGTTGTTGGGGTTTTGAGTTTGGGGAAGAAAATGGTAAAGTTGGAAAAAAGAGAGAGAAAAGGATATTGAGATAATGAGGTGTTTCCAGTGGCAAGGAGGATAAGGGTTGTTGCTGGCGGGATGGGGTGGCTGACCAGGTTGGATGGGTGGAGGAGTTGGCTGAGGTTGTGTGGGTGGATGGGTGTAAGACCCTTACAAGTTGGCATAGGCCATGGCATGGTTTTGATGTTTTGCACCATGCCAAGGCAAGCCAAGGGTGCGTGGGAGGCGCACTCGAGAAGCAAGACGACGTCGAAGGACAAGTGTTTTGGGTTGAGAGTTGGCAGCCAAGACATGGCAGCATGACAGACTTGGCGTTGGCATTGGACATTGGCATTGGCATTGGCATAGGCGCTGTCGAGAGGTTGACATAGGTGCTGTCGACAGGCAGTGCGCGCAGCATGTAGGCAGGCTGTGCAACAGACGCCGACAGGAGATGCGCGCAGGGTGCTGGCAGGATGCGCAACGGGTGTCGACAGAGTGTGGCGCAAGTCTGGAATGGATGGCAGTTTCGCTGGTGCGCATCGTGCGCGCAGAGTGCGCAACGCACGCTGGCAGATTGTGCTGGACGTGGCAGACTCACTAAAATCATGCTGGAGTGGGTCTAAGATGTGGGCAAAATGGTTTTGAGTAGTCCTTGAGTGGTTGGACGTGGCTAGGAGGTGCTGCATGCTTGAAATTCGGATTGTGGGCTGATCTTGGAGCATTAGTGGGCGGTTACTTGGTAGTGGCTGCATGTTCCAAGGTGTGGAGATTTTTAAGGAGGAAAATCTGTCCATGAAGGTAGTGGGCTACAAGGTGGCGGCTGATGAGGGCTAGGCATGTTTTTAGGAGAGGAAAACGTGGCTAGGTGGCTGATCTAAAGGTTGGCAAAGTTTCCTAAGTAGATGGGGGTGTCATCTACATAGTGTAGGCTTATAAATACCTTGTGAAGGTGTGTGGTTGAGAACCAAGTGATGTGGTAATCCAACCAAGAGTGAGAGCTTGTAATCCTTTGCTATTCGTGAATAGAAGGTTGGGAACTTTCCCGTATATGTGTGTGTGAGAGTTTTCCTACGTGAGACAAGTCTTACTTGTGAGAGTGTTGGTGTCACTTGTTCCGCTGCGTGTACTCTGAAGCCTCGCAGGTTTAGAGGTGAAGAGAAGGCTGACTTAGGAGGAGTCTAAGTGCCGAACAAGGGCCGAGAAATTAAAGGCGTTTTTCACCCCTGTTACAATGGGCCTGTAGGCTGTTGGTTTTTGTTTTTAACTTAATAATTAGCTTTGTTTTTGTTTTATTTTTATTAAAAAATTTAACAGCATTATGTTAGAAGTAAAGGCCCCGTTTGGTGGGCTGGCTTGGACTGGTTAGGATGGGCTTCGAAGCATTGGATTGGTTTGGCTTGGACTGGCTAGGCTTCGAGTTCAATCCTGTTCATTTTTGCACCAAACAACATACTCGAATTAACTTCTTCTTTTTTTAATAAATCAGATTTTTATTTTATTTTTTATTAACAATTCAAAATCCAATTTTTTGCCTCAGATTGAAGAAAAGCCCTAGAACCATATGCAAAATCCTAAACAAATCAAGAAGAGAACTCATAACATCAATAATCAAACCCAAAATCAAACTCATATCAAGATTTTATTAAAAAAAATCAGAAAAAATCAAACTCATATCAAGATTTAAGAGAACAGAAAAAAATAATAAATCAAACTCATATCAAGTTTAGAAAAATAGAAAAGAAAAAAAAAAATCTATTGCTAGTTTTTTTCCTTCTTCGTCTCTGTTTTCTTTGATTCCTGCAGCTATTGGGCTTTGTTTGATTTTGTTTTCGAAGTGGATTTAATCATAGGAACCAAGTTAGTCAACATGATAGACGACTGAGATTTCTTCACTCTTTAGATTGCTCCGGTGATGCCTTGCACAGGAGAGAGCATACCGCGGAGGCGATGGGTCAAAGGTGGTGGAGAGAGAGAGAGAGAGAGAGAGAGAGAGAGAGAGAGAGAGAATATAAAAGAGGAGAATAGAGAAGAAGGCAACGAGATGGATGGGAAGGAGAGAGACGGTGACAGAGGTTTCACTGTAAACCCACATCTGGGGTTGGGTTTCATAACCCTAGTTATTTGGGACTTGAATCCGAAGGCTCATATCCAGAGTTTTTGACATTCTAATACCTGGGTTTCATAACCCTAGTTATTTAGGACATGGATCTGAAGGTCCATATCCAGCCTGAGCTACATTTAAGTCCACCAAACAATGGTTAGGATCCATGTCCATTTTAATTAGAAATATCCCATCCAGTCCAGCCCACCAAAACAAGGCCTAAGTGTCATGAAAATTGGACTCAAAAAAGGGACCCATGTTGCATCCTGGGAAATGCCCATTGCAATACCGATTCATATTCAAGTTGCCTTTGTTTTGAATTTTTTTTTAGCATGACTTGGCTCATTAAAATTGAGGAGTTGCTCCTTAAAATTAATGGGTTTTTGATACTTGTAAAATTCCATAAATATTGACAAAGTTTCAACAAAAAATAAAAAAGAATATTAAAATAATTTGACACGTGTCAAAATCACATTGGTTGTAAGGAGGAGCTCCTCCTCAATCTTAAGGAGACAAGTTGTTTCATTAAAACCCAACAACTAATAGATCAACGGTTGTTATTAGAAATAGGCAATTTCAACGGGAATTTTTTTTATCCAACTCCTAAAACAAATATTTTTCATTTCTCACTTTGTTAATTGCTTTTCGTTTTAAGTGAAATTATATTATGCTTTACACTTTGATTTTTTTTAGGTCAAAATATTTAGAAAATCAAATCATGAAAACAAAAATCATTGTCAAGAAAAATTAACAACAAAGGTTAACCATTATTAAACAATTTCTTAAAGCGCTAGACTCTTAGAGTCCGTAGGGTTGGAGGACAGAAGTGTTTAAATCCGGATAATACATGCAGTGGCGGATCCAGGATTCAAAAGTCAGGTAGGCGAAATTTACCTTAAAAACTTGACGGTACGAATGAATTGCTTTTCAGAGGAAATTATCAAAAACTTCAACGAAACTGTCCGGAATTGCACAGTCAAAAGCTATTTGGCTGCTTATAAGTTGTGTTCCCTCTTTTTTTAAAGTTTGACTAGGCCATCCCATAACACAAGAGTGTGGGCTGGTAAAAATTGTTTCCCTTTTTTTTTTTTAAAAGTTTGAATGGGCTATAACACATGTGGGTAGTTTTACATGGGCTAAGTAGGCAAAGGTTTACACTATCACATGTGATGGCTAGAAATAACCTTGTTTATATATAGGTTTTTTTTTAAGTGAAAAAAATTGGGGTAGGCAGCTGCCTACCCTGCCCTGGCTGTAGAACCGCCACTGAATACATGAATAGTTGTATTTTAGAGAGTTAAAATTTAAGTTTAACCCTAACATTATTGGAGATAGTCTCAGCTGTGTTACGTAAGTTGGAATCATTTTAATTAAGATGATGAATTGAACAAAACTAATCGAGAATAAATTCACTTAAGGATAATGGGGCTGCTTTTAGCTTTTTCAAAAGAGAGATATTTCCAGAATAAATTACGTAAGTCTGTTGCTGTTGTAGAGCCATATATAGACTCTTCATTTAGCTATAGACTCTTCATTAATGTCAAGCTCCCATTAATTTATTAGAATAATATTAATAACACATAAAAAGGAGGCCAGGTCAAAGAAGGAGCCTGCATCAGTTCTTATTTTAGTGTAGATATTTTAGTACACACACATATGATTATGGCCTTCTTCAATCGCATGCATGCATGCGACGAGAGATTGCCATTACTTCCCTGGCGTACATTCTTTAATTTAGCACCCTTCTTCTTCTCCCTGATGTCATGAGTACTTGCCTGCCCGTTTTGCCCACATCACCGGTGTTGGCGAAGTCGGTAAATCCTTTGAGGTTGCCTTTGTTTCCCTTCATGCTAATATTCTCAGCTTCGATTTCACAACTGCCCGAGTCGGCCCCATTACGAGTGTTGGCGAAGTTGGTAAATCCCATCGTGTTGCCGCTGTTGTCGCTCATATCAACCCCTTTAATTTTAATAACTTTGCGGTTGGGGGGATTTCCAGCATACCCTTGCCTTGAGTTGGTTTCATCTTGACTCGTCATTGTCTCACTGACTAGTTTTTAGGTTTGATCTGTGTTTGCTTTGATGATCAACTTATTGTATCATGGTCTCCTTTAATAGTTGGTGGCATGCGCAAATGCAGAGGATATTTTATGATGGCCACCCTTATCATAATACAGAATATATTCTATATTATTGATCATAA
The DNA here is from genome assembly GCF_002207925.1 of Prunus avium. The sequence continues at coordinate 45,539 of NW_018922914.1, forward strand.
GATTCTTCGCATGTATAGTATACATTTATCTTTTTTTTTTTTTTTTTTGGGTCAAAATAAATTTATCTTCTTGGAATAATATACTACACTACTATCGTAGTGGCCTTTCTTTTTTCTTTTTAGCTAGCCAGGTTTGATGCTCAATTGCATACGTAAGATGGAATAATTCAACACAACTAATCCAGAACAAAATTCACTAAGGATAATGAAGGATATTTTTGCTTTTTTCAAAAGAAGAGAGAGACATCCATCATCCATGTGCAATATTCCTCACTCAATTTATTAGTGCGCATCGATTCTCAATCCTAATCAATAATGGGTCGGTTCACGTTTAACAAAGAAATCAGGGGCTTGTTTCTTAAGTTGCTTTTGTTTTCTTTCTTTCCATCAAGGGAGGAGGATGTTAAAGTATCAACACCAAGCCAATAATTCAACAGCCCAAGGAAGATAAACAACCCATGCCCAGCCCAATGTTAAAGAGAAAATATCTACACAATTCTAAAGTTGCATGTCGGTTAGTATAGTCTAGCAAAGTTAGATATCCTATATTATTGTAGTAAAAATAAGAAAGAAGAGAAGTAGAAGTGAGAAGTCAAGAAGAAGAGTGACCAATAAGCTATAGAGCTAAGTAGTTCTTGTGAGGAGTGTGAGTGTTAGAGTTTGTCTCTAGAAAGTTAGAAAGAGTGCTTGTAAGAGTTGGTTTCTTCTTTGAGAGTTGTCTTATTGTAGTATTTTGTGAGTCTAATACAAGTAATTTGTTTACTTGGTTTGTCTCCAACCATTCTATATTAGAGTTCTGTACTCTAATTTTAGTTCTCAATAATTGGTATCAGAGCGGGACAATTAGAGACTGATTCTGCTAGAGCTTCCTTGAGTCGTGAGGAGTTTATCTCTACAAGTTCTTATATTTAGATCAAACTTGTTCGGTTCTGCCGAAATTCTACCAACACGATAGTTGATCTTCACGTAGTTAGAGGAATCAAGAAGCTCAACAACAAAAATTATAACACGTGGGCGACATGTATGGAGTCTTATTTACAAGGTTAAGATCTTTGGGATGTTGTTGGGAGTAACAAAGTTACATAGTCGTGAGAAGACAACAGTGAGACTTTTCGTAAGTGGAAGATCAAAACAGGTAAAGCCACGTTTGCCCTAATGACAACAATTGTAGAAGAAATATTGGAGCATATAAGAAAAGCCAAAACACCGAAAGAAGCATGATACACCTTTACAACACTCTTTTCAAGGAAGAATGACACAAGATTGCAGCTTCTTGAGAACGAGTTGTTATCAGTTGCGCAACGTGACATGACGATTGCTCAGTACTTCCACAAGGTAAAGTCCATATGCCGTGCAATTTTTGAATTAGATCTTACTGCTGCTATTGTGGAATCTAGGATAAAAAGTGACAGGACCCGCCCCAAATTTCCTCGGAAACCGGGACGGATCCCATCTAATATCCGACATCCTACAGATGCTAGGCCCACTTACTAAGAACCGAGACTTCTACCAAAAATTTTGGCAGAGTCTCCCCTGTAAACAAGACATATCCCAACAATTTCAACCTGTCAAAAACATAGATATTTACAACCCAACAGCCAGCATGCATTACACAAGGTATAGTGTTACAAACCATGGCCTCCGGCCTCAGAAATCACATCCTAACAGGGCGATAACAGAGCAAGTCTAACAGAATTCAACAAACCAGCAAAAATGAAGTTTTATGAATTTACAGAGTATAGAACTCTACGAAGGCTCAGTGTACTGAAGCTCGCGATTCGGGAGCACACGACACAGCTCGGCTGCTTGTTCCAGTCAACTACTGGCTGTGGGGCGCAAAACAGAAAATTGTGAGTGGACAAAACAAAGTTTAGTTCCAATTAAATCAAAATAATATAACCCCACCATTAGAAAATCATGCATAAAACCAATGCATTAAAAACCATCATATTCATATATATATATATATATAGTTTGCTCAAACCCGAGCCAAATACGAAATCCAGTGAAACTTACAAATCAACCCATCCAAACCTTTCCTTATAAATCTCAAATCAAACTCTCGAAACATGTGCCCACTGGCACGAAGAGCAGGGGAAGTATCCTCACTCAGAAACAAGAACAAATGAATAGCTATATAATATAAGAGATATTCTATATATATATATATGTAAATATGACACACCTAATTGTACCGGGGAAACAATCCAATAGGGGATTGTTGACTAGCTCACAATTATCAGCCCTCAAACAGACTATGTGGCTAGGGACGAGCCGTCCAACTGGGGGACTAACTCTCAGCCAGCACGTACGGACGAAGAATCAAGACCCGTAGGCCTGTAAACAGTCCTACGCACGCAGACTACCCAATTAAGGGTCTACAGCGACACTCCGTTAAGGTATGCCCTGGGTTACGACATTTCCAAGTATCTCACAATTCCATATCCACAATCCAAATCAGGGGAGGTACACAGGGTAGTGCTTATAGCACTCCAAACTGACTTTCTACTCTCGCATCTTTCCATGCCTTACAACCAATCCCAAGTAACCCCCACATAAACTCAACATAAAGTACTTTCCCAAATAGTATGCATATATAATTCAAGATACTTGAATATGTCTAAAACCCAAACATAACACCCATACTTTATAAAAATATTAGCTTCGAATAATAAGTATAAAGTAAATTTCCATAAACCCTTAAATTATTATGCATAGAAATTTCATCATAAAATTCATGCAATTTATTTGAAAACAAAGTCCACTCACAAGTAGTCCCAAGCTGCGTGACCCTGAGAGGGTCCTGCTTGCTGTGAAGGAGGTGTTGGATTACTTATTTCAGAATACGAGCATGATATTAAAATCCAATGCTTCAAAAGAAGACTTTAAATTAAAATCCTAATTTCCCGGGTTTCCCTTAAACACGAGGAACGAGACGTCCCTAAGGTCCAACTAAAGGTTTCAAGCCCTGGAAAAGTCTCGGAAGACACTCGGTCAACCGGACGGTCAAAACTTTAAGTTGATGAACCGGAACATCCGGGCCTCCGATTCACGATCCGCGAATTCCTATACGATCCTAGGAATACCATGAACAACATACGTGAAATTGGGTTTGATCCAACGGTCCAAACACATCAAACCCGAAAATCACAGAATATGTCAAATTCGTTCGAGGCCCAAACGATATCCAAATTGAGATCCGTAAACTCCTACGCGCTTGTGACAACACAAGGATCATTTTAGGATAAAATGTGACCTCTGCTGGACTGCCCACGCGCTACCGCACGTGGGTGGCTTAATCACTGTTCAGGTGACCGGAAAAACTTAGAATCTTGGCTCCAAACTCCTACCCTAGGTAAAACCCCTAATTTGGAGTCACTTTTGTTCTTGGGCAATGGCCAAAAAGTGGCCGAAAGAGACCGGAAATTCAAATTGAAAACCGGCAGATTCTAGGGTTCAAAATTGAGTTGCTAAACTTAGAAATCAGCCAAAACCTACCCAACAGCCAGTTAGAGCACGAAGAGTAGATGAGAAACCATACCTCACTCGTCGGAAACGGTGGCCGGACGGCAGAGATCGAAGGCCGTGAAGTTTCGCGATTTTCAGGCGAGTTTAATGCGTTTTCCGGTGAGTCTCAACAGTTCCAGGAGCTGTGCTGGCCGGGGAAGAGAGAGGAGGAGGTGGCGGTTCGATCTTGATTGGTCTCGCGGCCGGTGGTGCAGCGTGGCGGCGACGGTGGCTGCTGGAAGTGGCGGCTGAAGCAAAAGTCGGGGGTGGGGGGTGTCGCACGCGGGAGAGAGGGAGAGAGAGAGAGAAATAGAAAATGAAAAATGAAATTATGATTTTATCCAAATTAATTTCTGAAAATTTTCAATTAGGCCCTTAATGATTTTTCGATCGTATCTTCTTTGTTTCAAGTCCGAATCGAGCCTACCGCGTGTCTATGGACTCGGCTCAGTACAACCTTCCTAAAAGTATCACCCGTTGCTCCAAACTCTCTCCAGATAAAAATTGACCTTTTTGCCCCCACTTCAAGGGCAAAATTGGAAATTCCATTTTTTAATTTAATTCATTAGTGAATAGTCTTATTTTTGGGTCGGGATGTTACAAAAAGAATAATTATTCATGATCTAAGACTTAAATACTAAGGCTTCATTGCCGCTATACAAAGATGGCCGACTCAACCATCACTTGTTGAGTTTGAAAATTTTCTTATCGATCAAGAAGCTATGGCTAAGCAAATGGGAGGGGTCTCGTCAAAGGTGAGGAGGAAGCGTTCTACACCAACATAAGTAAAGGAAACTTCAAGCAGCGCATCGGTGGTGGATCTAAAAGAGAAGGTGATAAGGAGAAAGGTCATCAAGGATAAGGAAGTTCTCGGCTAGGGGGAGTTTCAAAGTTTCACGGCAACTGTGGTCAATTCAAGAATAATAAAATATTCAAAAGTAAATGCTACAACTGTGGAAAGAAGGGCCACATGGCAAAAGATTATTAGTCCAACAAAAGAATCGCTGAGTCTAATACTGCTACTTCCAACTTAAAGGAGAAAAGTGAAGACGATTAGGACGTGGAAGCATCTCTCGCTATAGAGGAAGATGAGGTAGCTCTCACTATGACAACACTTGAATTGATGGACTACAAGAATAACCGGATCGTCAACTCAGGCAACTCAAACCACATGACAGGTGATAAAGAGAAGTTCAAAAACTTTACTGAGTACAAGTGCAATTGTGTGGTGGTGACAGCCAACAACTCAAGGTTACTAATAACCCACATCAGTGAGACAATAGTCGTACCCTGATACAATCCTAACCAGGTGGCGCTTCAAGACGTCTACCATGTTCTAGGCATGAAGAAGAATTTACTTTCAGTGTCGTAACTCACATCATTAGGCCACACTATGTCTTGTTCGGTCTAAGAGATGTGAAGGTGTATCGAGACCTTAAGATCTTAGGGATGCCAACAATGGAGGGACGACAACTGGAGTTAGTCTACTTAATGTCCGCAAAGTTTGCATATATGGACCAGACAAGAAAGAATGAGACAACAGATTTATGGCACATGAGATTAGGTCATGGTAGTTATCACAAGCTAAGTATGATGATGAAGAAATCAATGATTAAGAGCCTTCCTCAGCTTGATATGAGAACAAATACGGTCTGTGTAGGATGCCAATATGATAAAGCACATCAACTACCATACGAAGATTCGAAGTTCAAAGTAAAAGAATCATTAAAGTTAACTCAATCTGATGTGTTTGGATCCGTCAAGCAACCGCCGATTAGTAGGATGAGATACATGGTGGCATTCATTGATGACTTCTCCAGGTATATGTGAGTGAAAGAAAAATCCGACACATTTTCAAAGTTTAAAGAGTTTAGAGAGACAGTTGAAGGAGAAGTGGGAAAAAGATTATCTGTCTATGCATAGATAATCGAGGAGAATATACCTTAAATGAGTTCTGCCAGTATCCACTAGAATCTCAAATACCTGATTAGTTAACATGTGCAATACACCATAACAGAATGGTGTAGCAAAGAGAAAGAACCGTCATCTTGTAGAGATATATCGAAGCATGCTGCATGCCAAGAATGTGCCTGGAAGGTTTCGAGCTGAAGTTATGAGAATTGCAGCCCATGTGATCAACAAACTTCCTCAACAAAGGTTAAAATTTGTTTCACCCTATGGGATATGAAATCTATATTTAGTTACTTTCGAGTATTTAGTTGCATCTGCTACTTATTTCTTCGAAGTAATTTACGTAGTAAGTTTGACAAAAAGGCAGTTAGATGTATCTTTGTGGGATACGATAGCTAAAGAAAATGGTGGAAATATCGTGATCCTACGAATGGAAGGTGTTACACATCACTAGATGTGGTGTTTGATGAAGCATCATCTTGGTGAGCATGAAGATTGTGGTGATGATGATGTGCAAGGAGTAACTCAGAATCCTTGGCAAACTGGTGTACATCAACAACCATTAGAAGAAGTTAGACCTGGTGAAATGGGAGTATTAACTCCACAATCACAACTCAGAAGGTCAATGAGAATATGAAAGCCAAATCCTAAATACGCCAACTCAACCATAGTAGAAGAAGCAGTTGAACCTGAGACATTTAAAGAAGCATCACATAGTTCGAATGGGTTACAACTATGAGAGAATAGATCAATGCACTAGAGCAAAATCAGACTTGGGATTTGGTGCCAAATATGGGTGTACAAGATAAAGCGTCGTCCTAATGGATTGGTCGAGAGGTACAACGCTCGTTTGGTGGCTCGAGGTTTCCCTCAATAATACGGACTAAATTATGATGAAAGATTTTAGTCCAGTAGCAAAGCTTATGACCGTACAAGTCCTACTTGCACTTGCGGCAAACAAAGATAAGAACTTGTACCAGATGGATGTGAAGAATGCATTTATGTATGGGGAGTTGGATCGAGAAATCTACATGATTCAACCAATGGGCTTTGAGAACAAAGTTTATCTTGAGTATGTGTACAAGCTGAAAAATGCACTTTACGGATTGAAGTAAGAGCCAAGAGCATGGTATAATAAGATTGCTGAATTTCTCTCTCGAAGTGGTTATTCAGAGGCACATGCAAATTCCAGCTTATACGTGGATAATCTAATCATCATTGGTGATGACGAGGAAGAAATTCACCAAACGAAGGAGAATTTGTCAGTTTGTTTTCATATGAAAGAACCGGGACAACTCAAACACTTTCTTGGGCTAGAGGTCGATCGCACATAAGAAGGAATGTTTCTGTTACACCGAAATATGCAAAATATTTGTTACAAAAGTTTGGAATGCTTGAATGCAAGCCAATCTTAACGCCGATGGAACCTAATGTCAAGATGTGCACATATGAAGGCAACGACTTGGAAGATGCAACGATGTATTTATAATTGGTGGGTAGTCTAATCTACTTGACATTGACTCGACCTAACATTTCATATGCAGTTGTTGTGATGAGTCGATACATACAAAATCCAAAGAAGTTTCATTTGGACGCAATTCATCGAATACTGAGGTATGTGAAGAGCACAATTGACTATGGTCTCTTGTACAAGAAAAGTGAAGATTGCAAGAAAGTTGGTTATTACGATGCTAACTATGCTGCAGATCATGACACTTGTCAATCAACTACCGGGTACGTGTTTAAGCTTGGTTCAGGAACAATTTCTTAGTGGAGCAAGAGACAGCCGACAGTATCTTTGTCAACCACGGAAGCAGAGTAAAGGGCAACATCAATGACAACTCAAGAGATTACGTGGTTGACACAACTGATGAATGATCTACATCAATTGGCAAATTATTTAGTGGCGTTATACTGTGACAATCAATCGAGAGTTCGTTTGGCGGAAAATCTAGTTCTTCACGCAAGAACTAAGCATGTGGAGATACACTATTATTTTATCAAAGAAAAAGTTTTGCAAGAAGAGATTCAGATGAGACATATCAATATAGATGATCAAGTTATAGATTTGTTCACAAAAGGTTTGAGTACCGGCAATTTCAAAAAAAATTGTCAACTTAATGTGGTGCAAAGAATGTGAGCTAGTATTGAGGGGGAATCTGAATGTGAGCCTAACCCAATGTTAAATAGAAAATATCTACACAATTCTAGAGTTGCATGTCGGTTAGTATAGTCTAGAAAAGTTAGATATCCTATATTTTATGAAAGAATAGAAGTAGAAGTGAGAAGTCAAGAATAAGGGTGACCAATAAGCTATAAAGCTAAGTAGTCCTTGTGAGGAGTGTGAGTATTCTAGAGTTTGTCTCTAGAAAGTGAGAAAGAGTGCTTGTAAGAGTTGGTCTCTCCTTTGAGAGTTGTCTTGTTGTAATATTTTGTGAGTCTAATACAAGTAATTTGTTTACTTGTTTTGTCTCCAACCATTCTATATTAGAGTTGTGTACTCTAATTTTCTCAACAATTGGAATCAGAGTGGCACTGTCAGGGATTGATTATGCTAGAGTTTCCTTGAGTCGTGAGGAGTTTATCACTACAAATTTGCATCTTTAGATCAAGCTTGTTCGATACTACCAAAATTCTACCAACACGATAGGTGCTCTTCACGTAGTTGGAGGAATCAAGAAGCTCAAAAAAAAAAAAAAATTACAATTCGATATATATAATTTTAAATAAGTTGAGTTTAAGCAAATCTATATTAAAATTTCAATTCGATATATATATTTATAAACATGGAGCTTCAGTTGCTAGATCCCTCAAATATGGTTTAGGAAAAGTGTCATAACCCGATTCGAAAATAAAGAATACTCCCGAATCAGGGTGCGTGAATTGAAAGGAATAAATAAAAGGACTGAAAAATTGATTAAAATACATTACCATTATATATATTTTTTAAAAAATTAATAATCTTACAAGGTTACAAGATATAAATAAAAGTTTAACACTCTAAACTAGTCCAACTTCTCTGGTTTCGGCTTTGCCTTGCCCACTAATTAATCTGGAAAACAAAGTAGGTGAGGGGATGAGCAAACCACCGCTCAGTGAGTAGATTATGTAATATGCCAGTCAAGCAATGTCATTTTACACACTCTAGAAAATATAATATAAATATACACAATCCAAATCATATCACATCATTCCTTCAAATCTTGGTTATCCTGCACAAATTGTACCCAGTACATGACCCCTATTGGCCTCACTGCCATATGTCCCCGTCTGGTACACATTTATCCTTCAGATACCCTATCACTGAAGTTCTCATGTTCCATGAATAACACATACTTCACAAAAACTCCAAATAATATATAATATTGCACAAATTAGACATGCTTGACTTGAAAATAGAGAGAGATTTGTAAATAGAATAAATCCATGATTTATCACAAAATAAGAACTTTTAGAACACATTACATAACCCACTCACCAAGATAAGTATGAAATATTGCAAGACAAACACACATGCTCTTCATCTTGTTTCTTTTTCTTCCTTCTCTCTCTCTCTCTCTCTCTCTCACTACTTCATGGTAGAAATCTATAATAAAGGATTGGAATGAAGGATTGAAGTAAGGAAGCATGATATTTATAGAAGAGGTTATGCATGCACCCAAATAATATTTATATAAACAATATTTTAAACCACCAAAAGATAAGATATAAAATTAAGGGAATAATGTGACTCATCCCCTTTGGCCAATGATATCACAACACCACCACCAAAAGATAAGATAAGAGGAAGGGAATAATGTGAGTCATCGAGTTAGAAGAGAGGAATGATACAATGAATGGGGAGGAAGAGAACAAGAAACAATCTTAGGCTAGGTGACTCACCAACTTTAGACTAGATGACTCACCTCCAATAGATGAACAACTCATCCCAATTTAGGATAAAAATAATATTTTTTGAAGAGAAAGTAAGAGGGAAAGGGGGAAGAATGGGAGGATGATGGTTTGATTAAAAAAAATTCTAAGTCTCTACACATGGATAACAAGAATGGTGTCATCTTTCAACTAAAAGGATAATCTCATACTAGACTCAAGATTTAATAACATATAAATCTTCACAATAAATATTTAAATAAGAAAATTCATATTAATAAATAATTATTATATATATTTTTTTATAGGTTCTCACAAAAAGATAGATCCATGGATTCCTTGTCCAATATATATTCCTCATTGAAGTTACTACTGTAGGTTCCTAATAACAATAAGAATCTCTGAATTCACAACTTGCAGTTGTATGGATGGTGGAAAGTTTAGTTAGCTTTGCGAGTAGTTCCAAAATTCCTGTACCCTAATTTCAGAAAATTCACACCACGATGGTCAAACGGGTTGAGTCAAGAAAATTTAGAATAAATTTAAGGATTTTCTGCGCTTTTGCAATTAGGGTATAGGAATTTTGGACACAGAACTGTAAATTTGTCTTTCTCTGCCTAGACCCAAACCAGCCAGCAACTGGAGAAAGGTAGGATGAATCAACACCTCCTACTAATGGGGATCTACTAACCAATGCAACCGGGAAACCTTCTATCAAAAGTTCTGAACTAGCATGGGTGAGTTTGATGAAATTTTTGTTGCTTTTAGTTGTTTATTTTCTAATATGAACAATCATGCACAAAAGTGGTGGGTGTGATTTGTTAGAGTGGGTGGACTCAAAAATGTGTGAACATTCAAAGCAAATCATTCCTGGGCTCTTGCGAAACATGAGAAGCATGGAAGAGGAAGTGAAGTCACAAAAAGCTGGAAAGAAAAAGCTTCAGTTTTTGGTTGGGATATGTTTAAGTGTAATGTTATGTGTGTTTGTTTATGGGTTTTGGAAATGGAAAAATAGGGTGGGGAAAAATCCAAAATTGGAATTAATGTAATGAAAATGCTTTGATGTACTTGGCTTTTGAGTGTGTAAGGTCTGTTAATGTATATGAAAAACTATGTTCTTGGCTTTTGAGTGTGTAAGGTGAGTGTGTAAGGTCTGTTAATGTATATGAAAAACTATGTTCTTGGCTTTTGAGTGTGTAAGGTCTGTTTATGTATGTGAACAACAATGTTATTGGCTTTTGAGTCTATAAGGTTTGTTTGTATCTGCTAGTGTATGTACTTGGATTTTTATTGAAATGTAGTTGAAATTAAAGTATGTTTGTGTTTGCACATTAATATCCAATTTGCACACGTGAACAACTATGTCAAATGTGAAGCATAATGAAATTGGTGTAACAAAAAATCCGTAGGAATTGAATGTAAAGTTTCACAATTCCTTTATCCAAATACAAAGGTAAACACGAGATGTAACAAAATTCAGATGATTCATGCAAGGAGTGGTGTACAAACTTGCATACCAAAATAAGAGTTATAACAAAGTTTAAATATGCATCAGATTTGTGCAAACTTGCACACCAAAACAAGAGCTATAACAAGAGCTCTAACCAAATAGGTCCATAAACATTCCCTTACATTACCCAATACATAATCATTCCCAAAATAAGTCTAATCCTAACCAACCAAATGTTCTATTATATCAAAATAAGCCATCCACAAACTCAAAAGTCATCCATCAATTAAAGGTAAAGCCTTCCACACTTGCAAAAGTTTATGGAAACTACTTGTGATGAGTTTTTACCTTCTTTATTGGAGATTTATACCTTATAGATGTAGTTGTTATAATTGACTCATCTTGTGAACCCCTAGTATAGACAAACACAGTAGGAGTTCCTCTCCCTTGACCAGTTTGAGCAATTCCTATCCTCCCCATAGCATTGTGAGGATTGCCTTTCCATCCATCAACATTTGGAGGAGTTCCAAGCCCTCCCCCAAAATTGAAAGCAATACCTCTCCCCCTAATAGTATTTTGAGGATTTCCTCCCCTTCCACTAGTATTTGGAGGAGTTACAAGCCCTCCCCCAACATTGAAAGCAATTCCTCTCCCTCCAGCACCATTATTAGTTGTGCCTCTGCCTCTAGATTGACTTATTCCTCTCTCTCCCATTTCTCTTTGAGCAGTTTGAGTAGTGGTGCCTCTGCCCCTAGATTGACTTGTGCATCGACCTCTCAATCCTCCTCTAATAGCCTGCATTAAATTATCACAAATAATCAATTTCCATGAAATCACCAGTCAAGTTCAAATAGCATGCATTTCACATTGTTTTAAAATCACAATCTTTACTTGTAGCTTTGCCCTTCTTAGTGGCCTAGTTGTAGCATCAGAGCTTGGAGATTGGCTTGTTTCACCTTGAGTTATTTTAGGTTGGCTATTTGCAGGTTGTGACCTTCTTCTGCCACGTTTTACCCTTAGTGCATTCCTTGGTGCATTGTTACTAGTACTTTCCCCCATCAGCTTGGCAATTAATAGCATTGTGACCTTGTTGGCCACATCTTCTGCAATGTATGATCATGTCATACCTCCTCAATCTAGTTGTACTTCTTGGGATCTTGTATGGCTCTCTCACTCTACATTTCTTTGGCTTCCCAGCTTGTTTGTGGTACACAGGAGGTTTGATTGGCCTATGATGAGTTTTGATCCACAAATCTTCACTTGACATAGGGGAAATAAAATTCTCATAATCTCTCTCATATGCTTTTCTCTTGTATGTAGGGTACACATATTGCATTGGGCTCCTTTGTTGCCTTGAAATGGCAGCAAGACCATAGATACAAGGTGGTCCACACAAATCCCATTTGCTACAAGAGCATGTGTGTGTGTTCAAATCCACTGCAAATTGTGCTCCATACATATGTAACATGAAACTTTCCCTCATTGGCACTTTAAGCAATGCATTGCCCTCTGTCAACTAGATTTTTTTTTTCCATAGTGGTAAAAATTATTGGTCCAACATTCTGTGTGTTCTCAACATCAAATGACATCACTAGTAAAAAAAAACCCTTGCGCGACGAAACAAAATTCGTCGCTCAAAGTCACTTTGAGCGACGAAAGACAAAACGTCATCACTAAAGGTCTTATGTGACTAAATTTTGCGAAACGAAATACACATCGTCGCACAAAGTCACTTTGCGCGATGAAAATAAACATCGTTGCACAAGATTTGTGCAACGACGTAAATTTCGTCGTGCAAAGTCTTTAAAAAATAAAAATAAATAAAAAAATTATTTTTTAAAATCTTTGCATGACTTTGCGTGACCAATCACTTCACTTCGTTGCACACAGTATTGCGCTACCAAGCGTTGTTCGTCGTGCAAAGTCTTTACAAAAATAAATAAAATAAAAAAATTATTTTTTAAAATCTTTGAATGACTTTGCGAGACCAATTACTAAATTCATTGCACAAAGTATTGCGCTACCAAGCGTTGTCCGTCACGCAAAGTCTTTAAAAAACTAAATAAAATAAAAAATTATTCTTTAAAATCTTTGCATGACTTTGTGTGACTAATCACTTAACTTCGTTGCACAAAGTATTGTGCTACCAAACGTAGTTCGTCGCACAAAGTCTTTACAAAAATTTAAAAATTAAAAAAATTATTTTTAAAAATTTTCGCATGACTTTGCGCGACCAATCAATAGACTTCGTTGCACAAAGTATTGCGCTACCAAGTCTGATTCGTCGCGCAAAGTCTTTACAAAAATAAATAAAATAAAAAAATTATGTTTTAAAATCTTTGCATGACGTAATCCAAATATTTCGTCACCTAAACCGATTTATTTTTGTTTTTTTATATTTTGTATGCATAACACTTACGAAATTAAACGGTATATTAAGTAGCTTTAAATTTATTATTTTAGTTCGGATCGGATTTTTGTTAGAAAAATATATTATTGTAGTTCAGATTAGGTTTTTGTTAGAAAATATATATTTTAGATTGACGATCAAATTAGTTCATTGTATTCATATAGGGTCAAGGAGTGTAGCTGTAAAATTGAAATTGAAATAACCGTTAAATCGTGATTTTTCATTTATAACCGTCGAAATGTTTTGTCCCATTACTTGATCTCTGAATGTTTATTTTTTTCCGATTTTTGGCGTATATGATCTCGAAGTATAAACGAACAAGTTTGACGGTTGGATCGTTGAAACTAGTTTCGTAGAATGCGTACGCCATCAAAACAATATATTCACTAACAATTAAGAGTTTATTTATACTTTTCTTAAATATAACATAAGATTTTGTGGTATCCACTAGTGTAAATATTTTAAATTGAAGATAAAATTCAAACATTGTATTCATATAGGGAATTTTAAAAAAATTAAAATTTAAGACTTTGCGCGACCAATATAATTTTTTATCGCGCAAAGTGATACGGTTTTTAAAACCAAAATAACTCCTCCACCATTTTCTCAATGTCTTCTACTCTTACCTCTCCTCTCTCTTTCCCTCTCCCCAAATCCGACCTTTTCTCTCAAACCCACTCCTCTCACTGAATCTCTCATCTCTCTCCACTATCTCTCACTCTCTCATCTCTTTTTTCTCCATCTCTCACTCTCACTCACTCTTTCATCTCTCTCTCTCTCACTATCTTCTCTAATTCTCTCACACTTACTTCTCCCTCTCATTCTCACTCACTCAAAATCTTGCCCAAAGGTATATTCTCTCCAAATTTTAAATTTTTTTCATTAATATATGTTTTTGGAGTTAGTTTTGAGTTTGTGCCGGGTTTGGGGTTGAGTATAGGGTTAGAATTGGAGTTTGGGTTGGATTTGGGGTATAACAATTTTAGGGGAGATTATGCCAATTTTTTGTTATTTATTTTATGTTTTTTTTTTGGTTATTTGACCATATTTATTTTTTTGTTGGGAATCATCGAGACTTTGACGGATAAAGTTGAGGATTAGGACGCTATCGAAACATATTCTCCACCACTACCACCACAATAGGCTTGTATTAGGATTTTATTATTGTACTTTGTTAATTTATGTGTACATTTTGAATATTATATATATTGGATAATTTGGCCACTATTTTTCATATGTAATTTTATTTTGAATATGTCAATTTAAATTAAAGTAATTAAAAAAAATAAAATCATACAATTAAATTAAATTTAAAAAGTAAAAATTCGAAAAAAATTAATATAATTAAATTAATATATTGCTTGAATTTTGGAGCTCTTCTTCTAATCTTGCCTCTCACTTCAAGAACTTCATCACTGTCTTCTCCATGTACACTTCTAAGGTCATCTATATCATACTCATCAGTTATCTCTTCCCATAGTTCTTTATGCTGGTCTTCATCAAGATCTTTAGTTACAACAAATCTGTGAAACTTGTTGTCATCTTCTTCACTTTGCTCAAAGTCAGTTTCTCTGAACTCTTCATCTTCCACATCATCACCACTGACTTCCTCAGCCACATCTTCATCATCCTCTAATTCATATTCAAATTCATCACCACTAGAAACATATGTAGTGTTTTGCACTTCAACGTCAAACTCCTCACCATTATCCCCTTCGTAACCCTCATCAACTGCATCAACATCCACAAACGTGTCAAAATTGCTATCACCAATCAGATCTACATGTACTTCTCCAAAATCCCCAAACAAATCTGCATCTATATGCCCATAATCCCCAAACAGATTAGCTTTTCTCTCACCTTCTTGTTCCTCAGTAATCTCAGATTGCAAATGCTCATTTGCAGATGCTTCACTGCCTAAACCCTCTGGTTGTTGTGCTGTATCAGTTATCAACTACAATTGGAACCCAACCCTTTCTTTTTCGCCTTAAAAAAGAACTTAGTGGTCTCTTTTTGGTAGCCAAGTTCCACTGCCAAGTCATATAAGGCCAGCATTGACACATAATCCCTAGCAAAGTTGTCAATTCACTGCACAATAACCCCCATGTATAACACATCCGTAAAATAACCTCCATGGTGAATTTCCAGTGTAAATAGGTCAGGATCCGCTGCATATCATTAATTAATGAGAGTTACTTCCTATCTACCACATTTATCCTTCCTATCTGCCACATTTATAACATATACTAGTTAACTAAAGTACAAACACAACCAATCTCTGTCAATACAATATACAACATAACTAAACATAAACAATTGCACACAAAAATTACATAGGAGACCATAGAAGACAAGTATAGTGAAGGAATCTAAGTCAGACCAAAATCGACAATTTAGGGACCACTGAAGATATATTTTTAGTGGATTAATAGTACAATATTCGTCAAACCCAACTCCAATGAGAGAAAGTGAGACAAAGTTAGAGAGAGTGAGGGAACAAGTGATAGAAAGTTAGAGAAAGTGGACACTTACAACAAATGGGATGCTCTCCACCATCTCTGAGCGCAAAACCCATTTCATTGATCAATCACACCTCAATCTCGGAAATATTCGTTCTCGATGCCACCCAAATTTGCCAGCACCCTTAACTCTGCCCAACCCAGCTCGAATCATAGATAACTTCCCAATTTGAAATGTAAAACACGATCTCTCCTAACCCAATGTAAGGAAAATGGGTCACGTGCACGTGCAAAAATTGACGGCAAAGTGGATGGGAGTCTTAAGAATATACGGTAGGCCCTCAATTGGCATTTAAAAAGTCCTTAATTTACCGAAAAAATTGTTAAGGGACTAAATTGACAATATGCGAATAATTTAACTAGGAGGCAAACCCGTAGAAAACCCTAAATTTAATATGGATAATGAAGTTGATTTTAGTTATTTTGGAATGAAGAAATCCAAAATCATTGGTATATTTGGTATATTTGATATATAAGGATGACTAAATGATCTTCAATCTTTACATTTATTTTTTTTTCATTTTGATTGAATTTTTTTTTGGCATAGATATCTTTAGATGGTGATTGTTTGTTTGGGCCTAAACTTAAAGCCATTGAATAAATGACTACATTTGGGCTGACGCGAGTATTTGGACGCAATTTTTTTGGGGTCAAATTTGGACACAGTTTACAAGTAGTAAACATGCAAGTCAAGTACAATTTTTTATTATTATTATTCTTTTTTGGGTAATTCGCTAGGGAGGGGGAGTATTATATAATATATTGAATTGCATAAAGATTGTCGCCTACGTGTATCAAACATGGGTGCACTTGGATGGGGAGGGAGAGAGGGAGGGGAGAAGGGAGAGATTGACCCACTTTTCCATTGTGGTGGCACCCCATGTGCCAAATGCAAATTCGTTAAGAAGAGCTAATACGGATTGCTTGGCAATAAAGGGAAATTGCTAAGGGATTGATATGAATTTTGTCACCATTAATTTGAGTCCTAATTGAATTAGATCAGAAATATTATACAAGGAACATTATACGATCAGTTGAAGGGCCTTCAATCTTTTCACTATAGAAGGGCTGGCCTTGGGGTTGAGCTAGAAGGGCGATGGCCATGGGACTCCAATTAAGGGGGCCCCAAAACTTTTTTATATTATATATATATCAAGCGTCTAATCTAAAAAAAAGAAGAAAAAAGAAAAACATGCTGAAATTAAATGAGAAAAACATGATTCCTCTTCCCCATGCTTTCCTCTTTCGAGAAGACTTTGGTTCTCGTACTCCTAGTTTCTCCATGGAACATGCTCTCAATTTAATCCACCGTATTATTATCTGTTATCCCAATTAATCTATCTTCAATATATTATTTTAAGTTTCTCTCATCCCTCTTTTCTCATATTGAAACCCTAAAAGAATTGATCTCTCACTGAAAAGTTCGCAATTTTTCTTCTTTGATCTTTGTCTTTAAGATTGATGGTGGTGGCCAAGAGGAGAGGAGCATGAAAATTTGAAAAGGTAATCAGATTTATGAACTTTTTTTTTTTTTTCCTATCTAGCAAACTATTTTTTCTCACCCTAAACTCTATATGTTGGTCTCTGTTGAGTTTTACTCTTGCTTTTCCTTCCACAAATTGTTGTTGGGGCTTGGCCTCTATCTTTTGTTAGGTGGTTTGTTGATTCTCTTTATTGGTTTAATGAACACCTTTCGACCAAAAAAAAAAAGGGTTACTTGAGAACTTATTGTCAAAGAATAGGTTGTTTTGTTGAATGTTAGAAGTTATGATTTTTATTTTTTATGATTCATGTACTTTTGCTTTGTTGAAATGAAATTATTATATTTAAACCAAAAAGAGAATGAGCAATTTTTTAATTTCCTTGTGTATTATTGTATACTAAGTGTTCGGTTCATTTTTACACATGATTTTTCATGTTATTCACCCACTATTTTGAGTTAGTTCTTGACATTTTATAGCTTTTTACTTCTTTTTTGTGTTTTAATAGGTTTTACCTTGGTTGGGATGAAAATGAGCTAAAAGTGCATTATTAGTCATAAATTCTGTTTTTGTTCATTTTCGTAGGTCAACTTCTTGGCCTGGGATCAACATGCTCTGGTGCTCGGATGAGGTCATGATCTTCATGAGACTTGTTCCAATGGATGTTAACTACAACATATCCAAATTTGAGCTCCATTGGACAAGTATTGCCTATCCAACCAATCCAGCATGTTACCACAGCTCTGGAAATCCGGATTTGGCCAGCTTTTACCTCCTTTGTGTCATCTTAATTTCTTGTTACCATAACTCTTGGTAACAAGGAATTACCTTTGCAAATGAGATATTTTCTGAAGCTTTTGGCATCTTTGTGAAGTCAAGGCTTCATCATGGCAAAGGGGACAAGGGCAAAGGCTTTAACTAAAGTATGAGTTTTATATTATATTTGTGAGCTGGAAATTGATGGGCAATGGAAAG
>NW_018922914.1:63805-82809 GCF_002207925.1 Prunus avium
ACTTTTGGTCCGCGCTGTGTTCTTGCATTTTCTGTGCTGAATCCAACCGTATAAAGAACGTGAATTTTGGACGTACGGTTGGAAAGTTATAGGCAAAACACTGGACAGAGGTCGAAACTGAAAAACAGAGAAAACGAATCTGCCCAAAAACGACCGGTCGCTTTTACCTGACGACCGGTCGCTTTTCAAGTCAAATTTTGAGTTTCGAATCTGCCCAAAAACGACCGGTCGCTTTTACCTGACGACCGGTCGCTTTTCAAGTCAAATTTTGAGTTTCGAATCTGCCCAAAAACGACCGGTCGCTTTTACCTGACGACCGGTCGCTTTTCAAGTCAAATTTTGAGTTTCGAATCTGCCCAAAAACGACCGGTCGCTTTTACCTGACGACCGGTCGCTTTTCAAGTCAAATTTTGAGTTTCGAATCTGCCCAAAAACGACCGGTCGCTTTTACCTGACGACCGGTCGCTTTTCAAGTCAAATTTTGAGTTTCGAATCTGCCCAAAAACGACCGGTCGCTTTTACCTGACGACCGGTCGCTTTTCAAGTCAAATTTTGAGTTTCGAATCTGCCCAAAAACGACCGGTCGCTTTTACCTGACGACCGGTCGCTTTTCAAGTCAAATTTTGAGTTTCGAATCTGCCCAAAAACGACCGGTCGCTTTTACCTGACGACCGGTCGCTTTTCACGTCAAAATTTGAGTTTCGACTCTGCCCAAAAACGACCGGTCTCTTCTGCCTCACGACCGGTCGCTTTAGCACTGTTCATAGGTGATAAAAGGGTGATAAAAAGTGCTGTTTGTGTTTTTCTTTAGTTTTCTTGTGTTGTTTCATTTCTTTTACATTTCTTTACTCATTTTTAGTTTCCAATTTGCATTTGTGCATTTGTGGTGTGTTAAATTAGTATTCTTTACGTACTCAAATTAGAACTTATAGGAAGCCGACAAGTTCTTCGTGGGATCGACCCCGTACTTACATAATCTATACTTCAATAGATTCGTGCACTTGCGGGTATTTTTAATTGGTTGTTTGCACATTAATTTGTGTCCTCTTAGGAATGCAACACTAAGAAAGGGGCCTCATTTAATTTATTGCCTAGGGCCACCCAAAAGTCAAGGCCGACACTTATTCACATTAGATTCATATGCCTTGCATCATGCTTATTTCAGTGGTTGGATGAGATATTTGTTTTTATTTTATTTTTACTTCAATTCCTTCTAAATATTTCCCAGTACATGTGTAACTTTCCTTGTTTTTTTTTTTCTTTGTTTCCCTTCAATCCCTTCAAAATATTCCAACAATATTATCAATAATTTCAAGATTTTTGTCTGTTTCAAATGTCAATAGAATAGAAAAAAAGTTCTAAATATGATAAAGAAAATATATATATATTGGAAAAAGAGGGCTTATAATTTTTTTTTTTGTAACAAACAAGAGCTTATAATTTACACCCAAAAAAAAGGTATCCATTAAACACAGTCTAAAAAAATATATCAATCATTGGATTCGTTTCAACATTTAGCCTACTCCTACAAATATTCCTAACTTTGCCCTTGAATTTAGCCCATGTCATTTTCAAATCCTAGGTCCGTCCCTGTTTCCAAATCATTGATTACTTCATGTTCTTCGGACTTCTTGTTGCTGGCAGCTTGCTCTTGAAGCTCTTCATCTTCAACCTCGAAATCCATAGGAAAGCAGATTTTTCAGTTGGATGCTAAGGTCACATCTCATCAAGCTATATACTTGAGCTTGATGAAATTTGTTGAAATATGCAAATCATATCACAGATTATGTGGAGACAATTGTGATTTAGTTACCTTGTATAGGTCTTGATTATAGGATCTTGATTCTTTGTAATTACAGCCCTTGCCTTGTATAGCCTAGCCCAGCACTATATTACTATGTATGTATTCATCTTTGATATATGAAAATACAGGAGTCTTCTCCTTCATTAAACGTTGCCTAGCCTCTGTTTCTTTTCATGGTATCAAAGCACCATTCCTGGTGACTCACACACCTTTAACACCTTCCGCAAACACTGAGACATGGCTGGCGACGATGAAACACCAAAACCTTCAGGCGTTAAGCCTAACACACAAGATACAGAGACCATTGATGCCTCTGATCCCTTTTACATACACCATGCGGATCAAACAGGTCTGACCCTTGTCACGCAACTTCTAGATGGTGACAATTATGCAACTTGGAGTCGGGCGATGTTGATCAACTTGGAAGCAAAAAACAAACTCGGTTTCGTTGACGGCACAATCAAGGCACTGCCAACAACCAGCGCCAAATACCTCTTTTGGAGGAGATGCAATCAGTTGATTAAATCTTGGATTCTCAATTCCATTAGCCCTTCATTGGCTAACACTGTGATTTATGCCAACACCGCCGCTGAGGTTTGGTCAGATCTCAAAGAGCGTTTTTCTCAAGGGAATGTGTCTCGTATTTTTCAGATCAAGCGAGAAATTGCTGAAATGCGACAGCACCAGCAGTCTATTTCAACATATTACAACATGCTTAAAGGTCTTTGGGATGAGTTGGGATCATATCTTCCCATGCCATCATGCCAATGTAATCCAGCGTGCAAGTGTGGAGTCATGAAGGAGCTTGCTGACAGAGAGCAACAAGAACAGGTACTTCAATTTCTTATGGGCCTAAATGATACTTATTCGGCTGTTCGTACGCAGATGCTTATGATGTCTCCTTTACCCACGGTGCGCAAGGCATATGCCATGCTCATGCAAGAAGAAAGACAGCGACAAATAACTGAGAATAGCACAATCAGTTCCGTTCATGCCATGAACACATCAAAGAGTACCAACAAACAACCTCGCAAAGTGCACGACGATGACAACAAGAATTTACATTGCACACACTGTAATGGTGACACCCATACAGTTGATCGCTGCTACTACCTTAATGGTTTCCCAACATGGCACAAACTACATGGAAAGGCAGTCAAGCCACCCAACAAGAACAAGCGTGTGGGCGACAACAACACCACCCAGGAATCACAAAAGGGAACTGGTACTCAGACTTTGGATGATCTGAAATTCACCCCTCAAGAAGTTAATCAGATCAAGTCCTTTTTACGAGGTGATGGTAAAATTCAAGCCTTTGCAAATGCTACAGGTATATCACATGACTCTTGGATAATTGATAGCAGTGCAACAGACCACATTTCTTCTTCACCCAAATTGATTCCTAAGAAAACCACTTTGTCTAATTCTTCAGTCAACATGCCCAATGGTTCACAGGCACATATCTCTTGTCTTGGTTCTGTTCAAATCACTCCTCATCTAAAATTGGAAGATGTGCTTTGTGTTCCTGGTTTCCGAGTCAATTTAATGTCCGTCAGTAAATTAACTCGTCATCTCCATTGTCTTATCTCATTCTTCCCTACTTTTTGTATCATGCAGGATTTAACAACGAAGAAGATGATTGGGTTGGGGAAGGAGCATGATGGTTTGTACTATTTAGTACCAGTCACCGAAGATTTTCTTTGTGAGCGTGGTCCCCGAATAGCGGCTGCTGCGTTGTCCTCCACTTCTGATCTTTGGCATAAACGCTTGGGTCACTTGTCTACTGGTCCAATGCGTGTTTTATCTCAAACAGTCCCTTCCATTTCATTTAATTTTCATTCTTAATGTGATGTCTGTCACCTTGCCAAACAGACCAGATTACCATTTTCTCTAAGTTCAATTCCAACCAATAAACCTTTTGAGTTAATTCATTGCGATATATGGGGTCCTCATCGATTACCCACTAGCTCAGGTGCTCGATATTTTTTGACTATCATAGATGACTACTCACGTTTCACATGGTTGTTCCTCATGAATCTTAAATCTGAAACGCAAGAAAAGATCAAACTTTTTTTTGCCTATGTTAAAACTCAATTTCATTGCGACATTCAACAGGTGCGTAGTGACAATGGTGCAGAATTCCTATCCATGCGTTCTTTTTTTGCTCCAATAGGCACCCTATGGCAACATTCTTGCTCACACACCCCCCAACAAAATGGGGTTGTGGAACGCAAACATCGCCATCATCTCACTGTTGCCCATGCTTTATGTTTTCAAGCACAAGTTCCCCTCAAGTTTTGGGGAGAGAGTATCCTTACTGCAGCCTATATCATTAACCGTTTGCCCACATTAGTGCTCTCCAAAAGATCACCCCATGAGGTTCTCTATCAAACCCCACCTTCCTATCGTCATTTTCGTGTCTTCGGTTGCCTTTGCTACGCCACTCAAACAAATTCCCTCCACAAATTTGATGCGCGGGCTCGACGTTGCATCTTTCTTGGATATCCTGCAGGGCAAAAAGCTTATCGTTTATATGACCTCGCCTCTCACCAATTTCCACAAACACATATTCCCCTTTTCCACAATTTCTCAGCACTCCCTCACGGCCCAGTTTTGCCATCCCACCTACATGACCCATTTCCTCCTGATGCCACTTTCGAGCAGCCCATCATCACGTCGGAAACAAATAAACCCTCCTAAAAAATAGTTTCCTTCTCCTCAGATACACATCACCACCCTTCCGATACACATCCCAACGCCGACCTCAACACTAATCTCAACATCATCTCTGAGTCTATCGCTGATCCACCAGCAACCCTAGCTCATTTAACATCCTCCGATAATCCCATCTCAACTTCTTCCTCTCCAGCACTTCGATGCAGCACTCGTTCTCGGCAACCCAACGTACACCTCCTTGACTATGCATGCTCACTGGTGACTGCTCCTACTCCCACTCCATCATCTTCTTCGGTGTCAGGTACTCGCTATCCTCTCTCCAAATATCTCTCTTCTTCTCATTAATCTTCCTCATATCGCTCTTTTCTGCATAATATTACTACCTGTGTCGAACCCACTTCTTTTGCACAGGCTAACCTTGATCCCAAGTGGCGTGAAGCCATGGCAGCTGAATTGCAGGCTCTTGAACAAAATCATACATGGACTCTCACCTCACTACCTCCTGGCAAACGTGCTATTGGGAGCCGTTGGGTTTACAAAATCAAGCATAAATCAGATGGCTCTGTTGAGCGCTATAAGGCGCGGCTGGTAGCCAAAGGCTACACCCAAACTGAAGGCTTGGATTATTACGAGACTTTTGCCCCGGTGACCAAATTGGTCACTGTTTGATGTTTATTAGCAGTGGCTGCTCATCACACTTGGCCTCTTAATCAACTAGACGTCCAGAATGCTTTTCTCCATGGTGATTTGGAGGAAGAGGTTTACATGTTACCCCCACCTGGCCTTCGTCGATAGGGGGAGCACTTGGTTTGTCGACTCCGGAAATCGTTATATGGCTTAAAGCAAGCTTCACGGCAGCGGTTTTCCAAATTTTCCACAGCTATTCAACATGCTGGTTTTCGACAATCAAGGACTGATTACTCTATGTTCACTCGTGTAAAAGGTAAATCCATCACTGTGGTATTGGTCTATGTTGATGATATGATCATAACCGGAAATGATCCTACTGCCATACAACAATTAAAGGACTTTCTCCATCATCAATTTCGAATCAAAGATCTTGGTTTGCTAAAATATTTCCTCGGAATTGAAGTAGCTCGCTCCAAGGAAGGCATCTCCATTTCACAGAGAAAGTATATTTTAGACATATTGGATGATGTTGGTTTGTTAGGGGCTTGTCCTGTGGATTTTCCCATGGAACAAGACTTAAAATTACAGTCGACAGAAGGAGAATTGTTGAAAGACCCCACTCGTTATAGAAGAATTGTGGGGCGTCTCATCTATCTCACAATAACAAGGCCTGACATTTCATATCTTGTACAAGTCCTCAGTCAGTTCATGAGCCAACCACGCAAACCACACCTTGATATCTTGGAAGACCAAGAAGCAGCATACAATATCACGATCTTCTGCGGAGGCAGAGTATAGATCAATGGCAGCAATTACCTGTGAACTCACATGGCTACGTTTTCTGCTACAAGATCTTCGAGTCCTTCATACCGCACCTGCTCGAGTTCACTGTGATAATCAGGCCGCTCCGCTCTACACATTGATGCTAATCCTGTCTTCTATGAACGTACCAAACACATAGAGCTAGACTGTCATCTGATTCGAGAAAAAATTCAAGCTGGGCTTATCACAACTCATTTCACACCATCTAAACATCAGGTTGCAGACTTGTTTACCAAAGCACTTGGTAAACTCATGTTTCAAGCTCATTGCCGCAAGTTGGGCATGCACAATATCCATGCTCCAACTTGAGGGGGAGTGTTGAAATATGCAAATCATATCACAGATTATGTGGAGACAATTGTGATTTAGTTACCTTGTATAGGTCTTGATTATAGGATCTTGATTCTTTGTAATTACAGCACTTGCCTTGTATAGCCTAGCCAATATGCAAATCATATCACAGATTATGTGGATACAATTGTGATTTAGTTACCTCGTATAGGTCTTGATTATAGGATCTTGATTCTTTGTAATTACAGCACTTGCCTTGTATATATAGCCTAGCCCAGCCCTATATTACTATGTAATGTATTCATCTTTGATATATGAAAATACAGGAGTCTTCTCCTTCATTAAACCTTGCCTAGCCTCTGTTTTCTTTTCAAAATTAATGGAGATAAAATATATAACTAAGCGTAAGATGGTCAAGGATAGATGAGAGATTTGATTAGATCATCTGGCAAGAGTTTTCGAAAATAAAACAATTTTTCTAATGTAAAAAATCAGTTTTCCATTGAAAATATGAACTTTTCCCAAAATGAGCCACAACACCAGAATGAAAAGTTACCCTAAAATATTGATGTACAAATGGTTTTAAGAGGAAGCTCTTCAATCTACTTCAACTTTGTAGCAAATGCCTAAATTCTAATTTCTAAAGTTGAACTAAGAGGAATTACATGAAATTATACATTTAGCAAGGAAAGCCAATTCAAACCTAACAGTTTTTTTTTTCTTTCTTTTACAGGTTAAGCTCAAATGAGCTAAAAAATATAGTCAAGCTCGAGTTGTATCAAGTCAATTTACAGTAACAAGTTGATCCACTCACTACTACAAAATTGTAAAACCACGACACAAAATAGACGAAGGTGTAGTTTAAAACCGTCGTTGTGTTTTAAAAGATGACGGTTTTACAGAAGTGTCGTGATATACCATTTTATACACCACTAAAATAGAGTTGTGTTTTAAAAGACGACGTTTGTAAATTACAAAGGTCGTCTTTAAAAACACGCTAGGCTCCTTAAGTGAGTTCGCTCTCGACCTAATTTTTAGATTTCCTCCCAACTCGAAAACATTCCCTCCTCTAATTCTCACAGCGCTCTCTGAACTCTCTTAAATAGTCCCTCTGAATTTTCCTCATCTCTCTTCCTCCCTCGTCATCACAGATCTCTCTCTTCATCTGTCTTTCTCTTTTTGTTATGCATCTCTCTCTTGACCATTCGCTTCTTTTGCTTTGCAGGTCGTGATCGATAACGTCATCTACTCCACTGCGACTTTACTGATCAAGGTTTCTGAGCTCGCCATCTCGTCGTGCCGTCGTGGTAAGTGAGAGTTTCAATAAGAGATTTGGGGCTTTTGCTAATTCAAATCCCTAGTATCCTTTTACTTGGACTCTCTCATTGATCTCCAACTCTTTCAGATCAAACCCACCGAAACCCTAAGCTTGCTCCTTCTGCAACAAAACCTCCAAAGCGGCGAAGGCCTCTGCAACAGTTGGTCTGAAATTTCTTTTCTTTTTTATGTTCTTTATGATTTACCTATTATATTGTTTCAATTTGATTATGAGATGTTGCTTTGTTTGGATTATGCTGGTTGTCTATTCATATAGATTTTTATTTTCGGGAGTGCATTTCTTTCATAAGAACTCTAGTTAGTCCCCTTTCTCAGTCTCAAGCTTTAATTTCTCAAACAGAGATGAGCGATGGTCTGTGGTTCACGAATTTGAAGGTGGGGTTCAGATAATCTTAGTTGAGTCTTGCTAATATTACAGCTATGTCAGCTATATCATGTATATGCTAAGGGTTGCATTTGTTTGCCAAATATACAGGTATTGCGTGCTAAGAATCATTTATTTTATTTTTTATTTTTTCTTAATTTGTGCGGCTGTATTTTACCTGAAACTAGAGTTCCTCTTTCTCTTTGACGTGTTGTGATAAGTTTAATGGATGATTTGCGTTGCATAAATATAAAAAGAAGGTCTTGGGATAATTTGTTCATGATCCAATTCTATCAATATATGTTTTGCAATTTTTTGCATAGTGTACCAAATCTTAAGTGAAGGCACTTAACTGTTATCCTGACATGGTATTCTTCAGAATCGCAGTGTTGTTTTAAGATGTTCACTAGGGCTGCTGCAAGAAAGCTTTTCACTAACATCCGTTTGAACAGGTAATTCAACTTTAGATTGTATAGATAGCATTCTGTTTGAACAAGTAACTGCACTTCAAATAGCAATTTGCAATAGTTTATGCTTACCTCTGTTGCTTTGTAACTAGAATATATGCATCTTTTTACTGCTTCTCTGTTATCCTTTTGTTGTTGAGAATCTGATATGTATGTCAATTTGATGTTTAGGAGCAAATAATTTTTGTGTTGGCAAAGCGGCTTGGAATGATGACAAAAATGAAATTATGTTTTTCTATGCTTTCCTGATATTATAGATTCTTTTACGGGAAGAATGACCAGATGTTGATTTTCTGTAGGTGGTGTTTTGATGTTGAGGTAGTTTACCTATGCAAATGGTTCAGAATTCGAATGATTGAGATATCTGTAAACTGGTGGATCAAAGGAGAACCTGTTAAGCATGCCAAATATGCTTTAGGAGCTTGTGCTCATGTTGGATATAGAACTGCTATGTAATTACTATTGAATTTTTGAAAGAAACGATTTGAGCATATGTAAATTATGAAATTACTATTGAATCTTCAAGTTTTAAGAAAAAAAAAAATTTGAGTACATATGTATGGAGTGGGTAATAGCATATTTGGACATGAATTTATTGTTCACAAAGCATTATTGTTTTTTAGTTAAAATCGTTGTAGAGAACCATTGGAAGCGAAAAAAAAAAAGAAGCTAAATTGTAAAATCACTACGTCAGTTTTGCAATTAATACATGACGATAGTTTCAACGAAACCGTCATCTTTATAGTTGATAGACGACTGTATTTTAACAAACAATCATCTTTAGGGATAATTTCATTGATACACGACGGTTTTCAACAAAACCGTCGTCTATAGATATCATAAACGACGGTTTTTAAAAAAAATTCGTCGTCTTTATTTCAAAATGACGACGGTTTTCATAAAAACCGTCAGCTTTATAGGCCAACAACGACGGTGAAAAACCGTCGTGGTTTGACACTCCAAAAAGATGGCGGTCGATATAACAACGGTTTTCAAACCATCACAACAGCGGTGGATCCCCGTCGTCTATTTCATTTTTTGTAGTAGTGACTTTTACAACCAATCTTTGAGCAGCATAGTTCAATCCTAAATATTGATTAGAAATTACACATATAAAAAATAATAATTAAGAATTAACAGGCAAATACATTAAGACACATTGGCTATGATTGCTTACTGAGCCTCTACTATGTTTAAATTACTATTTAATATCTTCTGATTGAGGGTTAAGGTGATCATCCATTGGAATAACAAAAACAAGAGCAAGCTGATGTTGATAAATAAAAAAAAGTGTGAAATAATTAAAGAACATCACCTAAACGGAATTAGAGTTTAACGTTGATAATCTAAAGGTTATACGCAAAGAATTTAGATATTTAATATTAGGCTCCCATTAATATATTTGAATAATATTAAGAACACACGGTGACGAGGCCAAGGAGCCTCAGATATTGCATCAGCTCTTATTTTAGTGTACATATTTTAGTACAATACATATTCAACTGCATGTGCAAGGTGAGATTGACATTGGTCCACTTCCTGCTCAGTAGTACTGGTTGCCAAAGTCGTTAAAGCCTTTCACCTTACCCTGGTTCCCACTGATTTTATTATCCTCAAATCCGAAAATAGCGTTGTCTTCATCGTCATCATCGTCGTGGTTCTGACCATTGTAGCCCCCGTTATTCCGGTTGCCGGAGTTGTTAAATCCCTGCCCGTTGTCGTGGTAGTTATGACCGTTGTGGCCCCTGTTATACTGGTTGGCGAAGTTGTTAAATGCCTGAGCGTCGGCTTTGTTGTCGCTAATTTGATTCCCTTTGACAGTGACAAGTTTGCGGTTGGGATTAATACCCAGAGGATATCCGCCCCCATTTCTGCCGTTTCCGCCTCCGTAACCGCCGCCATGTCCACTGCCATAGCCACCGCCATAGCCGCCACCGTTGGGAAGACACTTTTGCTTGGAGTTGGATCTATCTTCAGGATGGGTATCTGTGAGCCAGTTGAGGACCCCTCGGGCTGTGCCATGGATGGCACCGTCCAGAGGGGCCAGAGGGAAAGTCACGACATCAGCAACCCTGTGCAGGCTGTCGAAGCCTTGCTCAAAACTGTCTCTCACCTGATTTTTCACTTGATGACTCGTCATTGTCTGGCTGATTAG
This sequence comes from Prunus avium, assembly GCF_002207925.1. Next base: position 74,353 of record NW_018922914.1, read on the forward strand.
TATTTAGTTGGGATCTCTGTCTTGTTTGCTTTGATGATCAACTTATTGCCTCATGGTCTCCTTTTATAGTAGTTGGCATGTGCATGCAGAGAATATTTTATGAAGGCCGATATCCTTATCATATTACCATATTGATCATAAGATTCCACACACATAAATAAATTACATTTATCTTCTTGCTACTACAGGGCATGCCCTTTCTTGTTGCGGGAAATTTTGAATAATTCAGATTTACAATTGCATGCATACGTAAGCTGTGATACGTAAGTTGGAATAATTCTAAGATGATGAATTCAACAAAACTAAGCAAGAAAAAATTCAGTAAGGATAATCAAGTTGATTTTTGCTTTTTCAAAAGTGAGAGATCCCTCATCCATGGGCAACTTGATTGAATTTTTTTTCCGTAGAGATGAGCTTTTTTATTTATTTAGTACAAGCAATTAGGGAAGGGGAATATTCATTGGGTGCCTGGGGTTTCAAACCTCTACTCACATGGGTGAAGGTGGAAGAGCTCAACCAACTGAACTATACCCCAATGACCGCAGAGATATGTTTAAATTGTGATATAAAGATGAATGATTCGTTAATCACATAGAGGTTAACATGGAGGTACACCCAAGTGTTGTCCATATAGTTTTCCTCATAAAAAATAGTAAATATAATTGTAAAAGAATAAAGAAAAAGTTGCTATATGTAGGTCATCATCATGAAATAAGATGATGATCAGTTAATGTTTCACTACCAACAATATTTAGTGCTGTAAGGAATTTTCCTAAAGATAAGAACCTTGTTCTTTCCAAATGTTGACAAATTCACAGCCAACGAAATTCACAGCTTGTTGCATATTGATTCTAATTTGCGAGAGGATAGAGCATTTCAGCTTTTGGGTGTGTTTGACCATATTCCTAATTATCCTTTTCAAATGTTACTTAGAAATGGATCTGGATCCTTTGATTGGTTTTTTTTTTTTTGCCATTATTTGCTTGTCTTATCTTCTCCACACGCCACTTCATTTGAATTTGATCTAAAGGCTAAAAATTTAACACTCTGAAAAAGAATTAACCTAACTTGTATTGTTGCAGCCGTTCTGTCTCTTCCCAATCAACAATCTCTCCTCTTCTCCTGTGAAAATTAGTTCTTTCCAATCTCCCGTATATCCAATCTTCATCTTGCAACTATAGTATCAATTGCAAAGCCTAAAACCTAAAATCAATGCAAAGAAGACAAATGCTTGACTGTAGGTGTGTTTTTTCTTCTGGAAATAACAGATTGTTTTGCTCTCTATTTAACCTATTATATGATATTCCAATTTTTTTTATTCTTTGAAAATTTATTGAATTCAGTGCAAGGCCATAAATACACAGATTTTTTTTTTTTTTTTAAGAATAAAAGATTAATTTCACGTTAGGTCAATTATTTTTTTTGTTTTTTCTATTTTAATTATGAAGAAATTTGGTTTTTGTTTTAAGGATGATGTGTAAGTTTAAATTCTTTTGATTAAATTTTAATAAGGTGTCGTGTGGAGGAAAGAAGTCAAGCAGATCATAGTAGAGAAAATCCAAGCAGAAGATCCGAATCCCTAGGAATACCACATGTTGTACTATACCTATGTGATGTAACCATCTCAGGGTGATTTCAGTTTAGGATCTGGTAGTTTCGGCTTTTGAGTTAGAGGAGATGACGAGAGAGTAGAGTGAGAAAGTATGATTTTAGGGGAGTGCAATTTATTTTCAAGAAAAGAGTCGAACAATTTATTTTCCAGAAAAAAGTTGAACAATTTTCAAACAAAAAAGTATTAATTATTATTTTTAAGTCGATAATCTGAACTGTTGATAGTAGATGGATTTAATGGTGTTAAAAGTGTGTTTTATTGTTCGTGAAAATGTGTCCTCCTAAGTCCTTAGAGGTAATTTTATAAAGAGATAAATTTGTCTTAAAATTTTTAAAGATAAGGTGGATGAGGAAATAAGATAAGGAGGTGAAAATAGCAGCTCTCTTTATTTATTATGTAAGTTAACATTTTACACATAAAAAAGAGGCATAGTTTCAAGCCTCAGATATTTGATCAGCTCTTATTCCATTACTTGCATTCTTAGAGCTTGTTCCTATTCAGTACTCGTTGCCAAAGTCGTTAAATGCCTCAGCGTGGCCCTTGTTCCCGTTCAGTTGATTGTTCTCAAAGCCGAATTCAGAATCACCACTGTAGGGGCCGCCGCCACGCCTGTTGCCAAAGTTGTTAAATCCATAAGTTGGGCCCTCGTTGTTGCTAACCTCATTCCCTTTAAAGTTGAAAGTTCTGCGGTTGGGATTTCCACCATATCCACCTCGATTTCCGCCACCATTATGGCAGCCGCCGCCATAGCCTCCCCCGTTTCCGTAGCCACCCCCGTTTCCGTAGCCGCCCCCATGTAACTATAGTATCAATTGCAAAGCCTAAAACCTAAAATCAATGCAAAGAAGACAAATGCTTGACTGTAGGTGTGTTTTTTCTTCTGGAAATAACAGATTGTTTTGCTCTCTATTTTTTTTTTTTGGTATGAACCATGAGGTGATCCTGAATGGGCCCCAACTATGGATGGCACCTTTAAGCCTTAACCACAACCCAGACTAATCCCCACTCACACCGGGTCGGCCCGTAAGGGGTAAAGTGTTGGCCAAAGTGGTGACTCCATACGAGAGCAGGGATCGAACCCCTGATCTCTCTTAAGGAATGAGAGTGCCGAACCACTCACACCAACCACCTTGGTTTGTTTTGCTCTCTATTTAACCTATTATGATATTCCAATTTTTTTTATTCTCTGAAATTTTTTTGAATTCAGTGCAAATTCATAAATACACAGATTTTTTTTTTCTTCAAGTTACTCTAGATCAAAAGAATAAAAGATAAAAGGAGGTACTACTCATCAATATTACTCAAAACAACATTATAGTCACCAACTAATTAGTTTTCGACAAGAAAGATTGAATTTTGGATTGAGGGGGCGAGGGTGAGAATTTTGGGGCAGACGTTGCATAGAAAGGAAAAAGGAGAAAGACCAAGCAGTTGCAGAAGGTTAATTTCACGTTAGGCCAATTATGGTTTTGTTTTTTGTTTTTTAATTATTAAGAAATTAATTAGGTTTTTGTTTTAAGGATGATGAGTCAACTTTGAATTCTTTGGATTAAATTTTAATAAGGTGGCTATATGATGTAACCATCTCAGGGTGATTTTAGCTTAGGCATGATATGGTGGTTTCGGCTTTTGTGTTAGAGGAGATGAAGAGAGTGGAGAGAGAAAGTATGATTTCGGGGGAGAGCAATTTATTTTCCAGAAAAAAGTCGAACAATTTTCAGACAAAAAAAAATTAATTATTATTTTTAAGTCGATAATCTAAATCGTTGATAGTAGATGAATTTAATGGTGTTAAAAGTGTGTTTTATTGTGCTTGAAAATGTGTGTCCTCCTAAGTCTTTAGAAGTAATTTTAATTTATCTTTAAAATTTTAAAGATAAAATGGGTGAAAAAATAAGACAAAGATGTGGAAATAGCAGCACTCTTAATTTATTATATAAGTTAACATTTTACACATAAAAAAGAGGCATAGTTACAAGCCTCAGATATTTGATCAGCTCTTATTCCATTACATGCATGCTTAGAGCCTGTTCCTATTCAGTACTCGTTGCCAAAGTCGTTAAATCCCCTAGTGGGGCCCTTGTTCCCGTTCATTTTATTGTTTTCAAAGCCGAATTCAGAATCGCCACTGTAGGGGCCGCCGCCACGCCTGTTGCCAAAGTTGTTAAATCCATTAACTGGGCCCTCGTTGTTGCTAATCTCATTCCCTTTAAAGTTGAAAGCTCTGCGGTTGGGATTTCCACCATATCCACCTCCATAGCCGCCACCATAGCCTCCCCCGTTTCCGCCGTCATAGCCTCCCCCGTTTCCGCAGCCATAGCCTCCCCCGTTTCCGTAGCCACCCCCATTTCCGTAGCCGCCCCCATGTCCGCCACCATAGCCACCGCCATTAGGAAGACATTTTTCCTTGGACTTGGATCTATCAGGATGGGTATCTGTGAGCCAGTTGAGGACCCCTCGGGCCGTGCCATGAATGGCACCGTCCAGAGGGGCCAAAGGAAAAGTCACGACATCTGCAACCCTGTGAAGGGTGTCGAAGCCTCCCTCAACTGTGTCTCTCACCTGATTTTTCACTTGTTTACTCGTCATTGTCTTGCTGATTAGTTTTAAGTTGGAATCTGTGTGTTTGCTTGGATGATCGACTTATTGCCTCATAGTCTCCTTTTATAGATGTTGGCATGGGCGCAGAGGATATTTTATGGCGGCCGATACCCTGATCATAATACAAAATCTATATTATTGATCATAAGATTCTTCACATATATATAATTTACATTTATCTTCTTGGAATAATATACTACAGTACGGGCCTAATGGCTTTTTTTTTTTGGGTAAATATCTTTCTAACTTCTCTGCTACATACGACCAATTAATTGCTCAGCTATGTGTGATGCTCCGTTGCATACGTAAGCTGTGTTACGTAATTGAGTTGGAATAATTCTAAGATGATGAATTCAACAAAACTAATCAAGAATAAATTCACTAAGGATAATGGAGTTGCTTTTAGCTGTTTTCAAAAGAGAGAGGTGCGCAGATTCTCAATCCTCAATAATGCGTCCGTTGATGTTATATATATATATATATATATATATTTGAGAAATTCTAGAATTACAATCATAATTTAGCGAAAAAAGTCACTAGTCACAAAGGGTCCATACCACAAATGGCCATTATAATAACAGAGCAACCAACAAATATAAATAAGACATTACCATAAGAATATTGTTCTTATAAGTATTCATGGCTTGTTTCGTAAGTCTTTTTTTTCTTTTTTCTTTTTCCAGTCAATGGAGGAGGGATGGGAGCGCTTTCTAACAGGCTTGGTTGAGAGCTAGTTTGTGACTTGTTGTGTAAGTTGGGTCCTTTAAAGATGGAAGGTGGGAAGTTTAGTTAGTATTTCGAGAAATTCCTATAACTTTTGAGTTGTATTCTTATGATATTGTATGTTTAATTTCAAACAAGTTGAGTTCAAGCAGATTCATGCAGTGATGATTTTTAAATTGCGAAAATTTGTCAATAACGAGTGAACAAGCATATTTTCCGTATAGTATCTCTCAATATTAAACTTACCATAAAATATTATAAACGGAAAAAAAAAAGTCTCTATATATCACATTCAAATGGGATAAGAACCTTGTTTCACTACCAACAAATAAGTAGTGCTTTACGGAATTTTCCTTGAGATAAGAACCTTTCTTTCCAAAGCCTTTGGACCAAAGGTTGATAAATTCACAGCGAATGGAATTCACAGGTTCCCATTTGAGAGGATAGAGCATTTCAGCTTTTGCATGTGTTTGACCAGATTCCTATTAATTATATTGGATGTTGATTGTATACAACTCCTATCATATCATGTGGGATTAAATTGTAGTAAAAACGCAAAGGGGACCTAACAACCACTTCATCTATTTACTGTATATCATGAAGCTTTGCTCGATCACTTTGTTAACAACTCATAAGTTTGATAAACTAGTTCTGATTGTTCATGGAAAGGAGAATGTTAGGGAAACCAACTTATGTACTATCGATCTCTCTAATAGAGGGTGGGACCCTCTAGCAGACCTAAGAATTTTTTAGCGGATATGCAATTTTGAAAGGCTAAAAACTCTTTGTGGATTGAACATGTAAGACTTTTTACCTAGATTGACCTTAGGTCCCTTCATGCATTCATATCATACATGAAAAATTGTTTAGTAAATCTGGGTTTTCCCCTTTAAATTCATTTTTCCTTACCTACAACCCATCTTTTTATTTTTCTATAAATTAAACCCAATTTTTATAAGTAAAACCCAATGTGTAGGATTCACCTAAGCAAATTACCTAATTAAGCTTAACATATTAAATATTATATTTTTTCAATTCCTAAATTACCCTAATTTAGGAATTGAAAAAATAATTAAAACTTGGTGTGTAGTTAGTGTCGTATGTTTTTGAAATTGATTGGTTCTTTATGTGTTTTTTTTTACTATGATTGGTTATATTTTGTAAACAAAATATATAATTAAAACTTGGTCTGTTTTTCCAAATCCGACAACCAGATCATATTTTGTTTCAATTTCATATTAATTGGTTAGTTATTTCCTTTTATTTATATCAAAATTTCAAATTTAATAATTGTTATGGATTTGAAATTAATTTGTTTTAGGAACATTAATTTACCTACAAATATTTTGTATACCTATTTTTTCAAATTTAATAATTGCTTGTCTTATCTTCTCCACACGCCACTTCATTTGAATTTGATCTAAAGGCTAAAAATTTAACACTCTGAAAAAGAATTAACCTAACTTGTATTGTTGCAGCCGTTCTGTCTCTTCCCAATCAACAATCTCTCCTCTTCTCCTGTGAAAATTAGTTCTTTCCAATCTCCCGTATATCCAATCTTCATCTTGCTACTATAGTATCAATTGCAAAGCCTAAAACCTAAAATCAATGCAAAGAAGACAACTGCTTGACTGTAGTTGAGTTTTTTCTTCTGGAAATAACAGATTGTTTTGCTCTCTATTTAACCTATTATATGATATTCCAATTTTTTTTATTCTCTGAAAATTTATTGAATTCAGTGCAAGGCCATAAATACACAGATTTTTTTTTTTTTTTCAAGTTACACTAGATCAAAAGAATAAAAGATAAAAGGAGGTACTACTCATCAATATTACTCAAAACAACACTATAGTCACCAACTAATTTGTTTTCGACAAGAAATATTGAATTTTGGATTGAGGGGGCAAGGATGAGAATTTTGGGTCAGACGTTGCATAGAAAGGAAAAAGGAAAAAGACCAAGCAGTTGCAGAAGGTTAACTTCACGTTAGGTCAATTATTTTTTTTGTTTTTTCTTTTTTAATTATGAAGAAATTAGGTTTTTGTTTTAATGATGATGTGCAAGTTTAAATTCTTTTGATTAAATTTTAATAAGGTTTCGTGTGGAGGAAAGAAGTCAAACAGATTGTTTACACCATAATCAACCGAGCATATCTAGCACCAAAGCAACTAGCACCAAGGCAGACACGCCTTCTTCCCTGCCGAAGGAAGACGCTCTTCCAAGGCGACCAACACCTACCGAAGCTCCCGACTGTCGAACCTAGTCTCCAAGGACATGTGTCACCACCACAACGACTGGCACAAAGTCCCACATCGGAACTTTGTACAAGCCTCCCATTTTCACCTCCCTATAAATAGGGAACAGTATCCAAGACGAAAGGGGTAACTATTTTCTCACATTTACTGTTACTCTGCCAAATTTATCACTCTTATCTGACTTAAGCATCGAAGAGCTTTCGGCCGGCACCACACCGGTGTCCCAAGCTTAACGACTGCTTCTCCCACTTTGTCGTCTGCAGGCTCTTTCCTTGACGAAGGTTCTCACCTTCTCCCCTACTGAAGACGATCCACTTCTCTCTAAGTTGACCTCCCAAAAGGAGCTTCAACAGTTTTGCGCCGTCTGTGGGAAGCGACTTTTGAATCCCAACTCCCTCTACCAACTCCGATAGCTCCTTCTTTTATCAAGCCTCGTCGCCTCTTCTTCACCCCACATTCTGGTATGCCGAGCGAGGCAAGTATCGATACCCAACGCCACACCCCCCGCGGGGAATCCTCCGAAGGAAACCTTCGGCAGAGGGGGATCTCCAGGCGGAGGTTGAGCGCCTCTGTGCCAGTGTCGCGAAGATGTCCGAGAACTACGAACAAATTCGCACAAAAAATGTGGAACTGGAGAACTACTGTCGAGCCCTGAAACGCAATTTGGAAGGCAAAGGCCACCAATTCACCCAGCAAGACCACACTCAGGACATTGGGCACACCCAACTGAACCAACCACTTACCTCTCGTCATAGCGCTCCGATACAAATTAGGCCTGACAAAGGCAAAGGCCACAGCACCACCACGAGATCCACGCCCCAAGACCAGCTCCAGGCCCATGCACTGAAGGTCAAGACCCAGACTACCCCGACCCAAACCCAGCTCCGGGTTGTACCACGGGGAATCTTGTTTAAACCTTGCTGAAGCCTTGGCGAACGGGAAGAATCCTTTAGATGGGATTCGAGTCACCCTTGCCGAACGGCAAGGGCCATGCTTAAGGAAAGGAGGGCTTCAAAAATAGCTTACCACGCGACCTTGTCGACGACGCCACAACACTCAAAAGCCTAAATCCCTTTGACGTCAGCCCCTTGCCGACATTTTATGACGTGACCTAGGCACCTTCCGTGCGCTTCTTGGAGAATCACGCCAGCCCCAAGCCGTCGCAAGCACCCTGACCAAACGACAAGCAGCGTGGTGACGCTCCAGGCCGCCGCCTAAATCGCACCTCAATAAAATACTTCTCTAATCCTCCTTGCCGATCGGCAG
>NW_018922915.1:0-15546 GCF_002207925.1 Prunus avium
GTGGCGAAATAGTAGAGTCTTTAATGCTGATAATGATTTGCCCTTTATGCCTAAAAAGATTATTTCTGATGCTGTGTCTGAATGGCTTAAGGCTGATCCTTCTAAAACCATCCGAAGGGATCAAATACAGGTTATGTTAGCTTGGGAGCCCCCTGTGATTGGTATGCTAAAGTTAAATGTTGATGGGTCTCGAAAGGGTATTACTGGTTGTATTGGTGCTGGTGGAATCATTCGTAATTCCTTTGGAGATTGGATAGTGGGATTTGCTGTCAACTTGGGGATGGGTCAAATCCTAGATGCTGAACTCTGGGGATTATTCTTTGGTTTACACCTTGCTGTGGAGAAAAGGATCCCTAAAATCTCCATTGAAATGGACTCTATGACTGTTGTTCATCTTGTGAAACAACATGCCCACAACTGCCTCCACCCCCTAGCTGGTTTAATTAATTCCTGTGTACACTTGATGAGAAAGTTTGAAACTGTTGAGCTCTCTCACATCTACAGAGAAAGGAATGTTGCTGCTGATTGCTTGGCAAATTGGAGCCATAATATGGATCTTGGAGTCTGGTTCTTCGATGAGGTTCCTGAATGGTTTAGTTCCTGTTTTGTTGATGATTTGCTGGGGGCTGCTAAGCCTCGGCTGATCTGTGTTCCCTAGCCTTTGTGTTTTTTCTTTTGGGGCTTGTCCCCCTATTTTCACCAAAAAAAAAAAATTTCAAATTAATTAGAGGCCAAATGGGTGGACCGCACTAAAGTTTGCACGGTTGCAAAGGCGGATGGGTTGTTGGGGGACAAACGGCGTTACGTTGTGTGGTGGATGCCACTACATAAAGCACCCGGTAACCCGTTTGCAACGAGCAGCCGGCTCACCAATTATTAATTGGAGTTACCCTCCAACACGAACAAAATTACATCCCTGTATTACTTTATTTCCACCGTCGGATGGAAGGAATTTCATTGATCAACGAACTACTTTTAGTTTCAGACCCAAAAAAACCCAACTACTTTTAGTACTAATTTCATATTCTTTTGTGACAGTTTGAGAAATAAATTTTTATGTTGTGGGGTCGCAAAAACAATGGAGTAAAAATTGAAACTAATTTGCATCCAAATCCAAGCTTATCCAAATCTTGAAGCAGATTTAATAAGGAATTTCTTAAAGAGGATAAACCTAATCGTTGCTCTAGGAGAAAACTCTATAAAAAAATCTCTAGCGGCCGACCCCCCACCCTTTCTATTCTATCTCATTTCTTCTCATCTCGTCCCATTTTCCCTCATTCCCTTCCTTTTCCATGCGGATTCTTTGTTTTTTTTGTTTTTTTATTATTTTATTTTGTGATGTAGAAACAGGCATCATGAAACATTGTCATATGATGTAGACCATGAGGCAGTTTGACTTTAACCGGTATGACATTGTGGCTCTCTTTGGGTTGCCCTAGAGGATGTAGAGTGGTGGTCTTGTTTTTTAGTTTGTTTTAGTCTAATAATTCCAAGAACTCTTTATGAGGTTTTTTATTTGTTTTAGTCTAATAATTCCCAAAAGGATGGTTGTTGACTCTGGAATTTTAATCATTTTTTGGGTTTTGCGTATTTTCTTAAGATCAATTCAACTTGTTGTTGCTTTTGGTAACTGAAGAAGTTATATCCATATTCAGCACCTTAGTTGCTTTATAATTATTTTTGTTTATCTTATCAATAAAATACTATGCCCTTTTATAAAATAAAAATAAAAATGTTGAAGCATATTTTGTTGAACTTCTTCACCCCAAGTGTTGGAATTTTGTCAACAATTCTGATAATTCTATTTTTGATGTTCTGAATGGTGTTGATGAGGATGTGTCATGTTAAGCACTTGTCAAATGAAGAATTGAACACCATAATGCAACCCGAAAATTCTTCTTCACTATTCTTTGAGATAAAATCTATCAAGAACAATTTTGGCTTTATTCTAAACAATTATCCTCTAGTCTTTTATATCTACCGACATAAAAGAAAAAATCCTAAACAAAATTTATATCTACTTGACTCCATTACTGAATTAGTCATTCCTTCTAAAATCACAATTTAACACATACAAAGTTATCTTGTTATAAAAAAAGAAAAGAAAAAAATTATGTACACGTACCAACAATGATTTGGCTAGAATGAAGGAGCCAAGTATTGCAACCAAAAAAAAAAAGGAGCCAAGTATTTCGGTTCCTACATGTATACCGATGTAGCATTAAAAATAATTTTAGAAGAAGCAAGACTTATTATTGTAAAGAAAATACTTCATTCCTTATAGGTAAGTATTTGCTTCTATATTCCTGCCAATAGCAATATAACATGTGTGCATAAGGTTTTTTTTTTTTTTTTTTTGGGGGTGTTTTTGATGAATTATTTTTGTATATGTGTCGAATTTTCTAGGTGATAGGAAATAGGAGTATCTCCTAATAGGTAAGGAGGCAAATAGTATACTTACTGTAATTTCACATTTTCTTTTCTTTTCTTTTCAAAATGATGAACATGAAGAAAAAGAGAATCTCCAAAGAGGGCCCACAAAAGGTATGTGGGCCTCAAGTACCAAACTGTTGCCTCTTGTTGGTGGGCCTCCAAAGGCAGCGGCATTAGCAGTAGTGTGGTGTTATGGAGCAGCGTTTGAAGAAAAAAAAGAAGAAGCAGGTTGTGGTGTCCAAGCAAGCAGCCAAAGCTACCCACTTTCTTTCTTTTAAGTTTTTTTTTTTAGGGTATACTGCCAAATTGCCCCCTGAACTTGTACATAACTCTCAATTTACCCCATGACCCTTTTTTTTAGCCAATTACAGGCTCGAATTAAATTTTATTATCAATATTCCCCCACCATCAAAATTCGAACATTTCATCCACTTTCTTTCTTTTAAGTTTTTTTTTTTTAATAAGTAAAAAAAAAGGTCTTTTAGTTGTTTAGGCCAAGCTCAAGTGGTAAACTATATAAATCCCATATAATCTAATCTTTGGTGGTGGTTGACAGGTTGTGGGCCCTCTCTGCCCTGTACTTTTGCAACAGTGATCCCATGAGGTAAGCAGCATGATAAGCTATGCTAAGGCCCTCCCTCCCTGCAGACAATGTACATAAACTATATGCGATATCAGGAAAGGAGGATTGAACCGAGGATCTCGAATGCGTAAATACTCTTAATGAATAACATATTAATTACTGAAACCAAACAAGGCCTTCAAAAAAAGAAGCAAAAATGCCTAACTCCAACATGCCAAATGGTTGTCATAATCAGAGCAAAGACTTTCTGGTAAGGGTTAGGAGACAGCATGAATCTTCAAAATAGCACCCAGCCTGACCTGACCCCATGCTGGATTTGATTCAACATCAAAAGGAATAAATAGCTTTTCTTCTAGTCCTAAATGGGCAAATCCATCGTCATAGCTATCTATGAATTATAATACCACATCAAAACACATCAGACACACTTGATCATAAGGGCAGTGGAGCCCACCACCCTCCCCAGAGTTAATAATAATATAAGATTATCATGACCTCAAAAAGCTATTTGTAATCTTGTATTAAGTCTCAATGTGAAATATGATGTTTTATGTCTTTCAAGTCAATCACAAGTCACATTAGTTAGTTTTCCTTTTCCCTTAATTTTTTCCCCCAAACTAGCTCTGTTCTTAACTGATTATCATCACCAATTTTATATTCAGATTTATGGAAGAACCCTATTTTGTGGGAGAGCGACTTTCATACAATGGGAATAAAACTTTTTGCTATCCTCAATCAATAACGCCAAAAATCATTTGGTAAGTAAGATTTGGTGAGATGAAAGAATCCCACTTACACCAGAATCTGCAAGCAATGTGATTGGCATGAACTCTAAAGCACACTGACATGGCACATGCCTACCTGCAGCAAAAAACCAAACCAAACCAAGCAAAAAGGAAATGAAAGTTTGTATAATCAGTATCAAAATTCTGCAATGTCTGAATTGGTTCTCATATTTTGATGTTGAAGCAAAGATGATAATGGATCCACAAGATTGGGTCCCCATACATATATATCAAGAATTATTGGAGTCAGGGGGAGAGCCAGAGGCCCTGAATCTCACTTCATGTACCAGCAAAATAATTCAATTTATGTTGGTGGTTTGTCAATGTCACAATTGCCATCCTACATCAAAATCACTTGGCAAATCAACAGGGTAAACTGGAAAGTGGGTGATATTTCCAGATACAACATTTTTGTATTTGCTTCAAAAGGCAGAAAGCCTTAAAGAGTGTGAAAAGAACTTCAAATGTAGGGTTCATTTGATAGGTCTCGGTGCAATTTAAGAAGATATCTTACATACTATTCGTAATGCGATCGCATCGAAATGTATAATTATAGAAATATGAATAGTATGTGACACATTTGTGTGTGGATTCACTATTGTCTTACTTTTCCTTAAAAATGGGAACTCTTTGATCATTTGCCCAGCTGAATTTGACAATCTTTTTAGTGGAGGCTATAGTGTTGTGGATTTTCAGCAGAGCAAGAGCATATGGGCGTGACATTGAAGGCCACAAGAAATTCCACAATTCAATAATCCCTGGCTGGGCTAGGGATAGGATCAAGATCCACCATAAGTGTATACTCTGAGACTTTTAAGAGCAGCTAGTCACTTGAAAATGGCAGCTTTTGAAAGTGCTTGGCATGGAAAGACATGGTGGACTTTGACTTTGAGCCGATATACCTAAAACCAATTGTCAACTAGTCGTAGACTTATGCATCCTCAAACACCATAATGCTTTGTAACTAGTTTTAGTTTCTTTTTCTTTGCCTCATTGATATTCTTCTCTCAATTCAAAGCTAAATATTCTGAACAAAAACAAGAGATCAAACCTAAATCTTATTCTTAAACACAATTAGAATTAAGTGAGTTTTTTTAGCATCGTTGAAAACCAATGATTGGGTTTGCATGCACACCTTCTTTTCTTGTTTACTTTCGTCACGTTTTAAAGATTTGTGAAAACCTTTGAATCTCATGTCGGTCGGTCAAAAAATGAACCATAAATTCATCCTTCCTATTTTACCTTCAAATGCATGTAAAAACATGGGAAGGCCTACACTTGAACGAACAAGACAAATGTTACAGAAACTAGCAAAATGCTTTTCATTTATTTATTATTATTTATTTTGTGGGGAAAGGGGGACATAAAAAGAGTCACAAGAAAATCTCATGTTCAGCCAAAAATGGTTTAATAACTGAAATTCATAAATAAATGATCTCACTATTCTTTCTTTTCCTTCAATTGTAATGTATCCCTCTAGCTCAACAAAAAAAAAAAGTATAAGAAAACAACAAAACAAAAAGAAAAGAAAACAGAGAAACCCTGAAATGGATATTTACTCTGTGGCTACTTTCTGAAGCTCCTCCCACGTGGCTAGTTTTTCCCTGGGCTTGTTTCTTAAACTCCCAAGCCTCCTTTCTTCTGAATCTATCTTTTCCCATCCACCAAATGGTATAACTCTAACATTTCGACTATCCAGCAATTGGAGGAGACCCTCCCTGCCTGAGCTAGATGATGATGCCAATACTCCTTGCTTAAGGTCTTCAGATATACTTGCAACCTGCCATGTTGATTAGTGAAGTGAGCAAAGCCGGTAATCACCCTAATCAAATCCGATAATCGGTTTTAATTATGATAGTTATTGGTTCCAAGATGCTTCATGTGCCACCACTGATGGACATGAATACACCTTATTAACCAGTACCTTTCCATCTAAGTAATGTAAAAGACCACTTACAGTTTCTTCTGCACAATAGAGGTTTGTAGCAATGATCCCAGTTGGTCCTCTCTTCAACCATCCACATACATACAAACCCTTCTCGAGCAGCATAGGATCTTCAGATGTATCACTTAGAACTCGCCCTCTAACATTTGGAACCACGCCTGCAAAGAAGATCATCATTATAATCCTTGCTTTGTCTCTTGTGGTCAATATAGAACCACTTCTGGCAAGAAGCTAATTTAGTAATATTCCAGAAATAGGAAACATTTTGTCACAAATCAAAACTTCTATGGAACCAGGTGAATTGAGGCTTTCTAAAGATTGAACCAACTAAAGTTCCAAATCAGTATGAAGTTTGCATTAGCATATCTGAGTGAATGATCTTCCCCATATTTTGTACAATCTCATCAACTTTGATGCTTAAACATAGGGTTTTGAGGGAAACTTAAGATCCAGATAGAATAATATGCCTCACTTCATATAACAGCATCTACATACCTTTCCGATGATCGAAGGGTAATCCATCAACTGGTATTGATTTGTAACCGATGCTCTTAAGCACAATCCTGTAGAAGAAAGAAAGCACATTGCCACTGTTGTCAGTACCATCTCTCTCTCTCTCTCTCTCTCTCTCTCTCCCACCCTTACTTTTATCACAAGCAACTGCACACACATTGCATGTGTATGCCTCTAGTATAAAATTAGCAATGGCTGAATTTCAGAAGAAAGTACCCGCATCCAAGATCTTCAAACTGTCCAGTACCTGCAGCCATTCGTTCTCCTGGTCTATCACCTAGAAAGTGAAGTTGAAAGAAGCAATTTAGTCATTGTCACTTGGATGACAAAAAAATAGAATCATTTACTTGTGCTATTGACAGCTTCCATAATTATTTGGAACTTGATGTTTGACCTCTTACATTTTACCATCATTAGTTTTGTCATTTGATGATGACATATGGTACAATCATTCAGTAATGTGTTGTTTACATGTGATATGGCCTCACTTCATTGGAAAATACATAAACACTTTTACTACAAATTATATGGAGTATAAATTACCTACGAGTTTTGTCTTCTCGAGTCTGACACCAGAAACATGGCCACTTCTCTCATTAGATTCTAGAAACTTATCTGGTTTCCGAAAGAAAACAAAGTGCAATTCACGTGGATCTGAACTGGGGTGTGAAGCCCTAGTCGTGGCTGCCTTTGAGAGCAACTCATAAACCCTTTTTCGAATTCGATTATTCCTCATCTCCTCCTTACCAAAAGACAGCAACAAGGTTCATGAAAATTACTAACAGTAAAGGGACTTAATAGACCACCAATAACAGCTTAGAATACTTCAAAACATCAATTTCTATATTTAGCTATAACAGTAACCGTGAGAGAGACAGAGATAAGATCAACTTAGATACCTCATCTTCTGGGGTTGTGAGTAGATCAGCTTCCTTGATGTGAACATGCAGATCTTTGATACCTGAAAAACAAAGACAACAACTTCATTTAATTCCGCATATAAAAAACCTCTACAAACAAGATGACCGAGTAATATTATAAATGAGAATATGATGACACCATTACACCAATGACCTATGACAAAAATATACAAACAAAATCTGATTGCAGATAATTAGAAACTACAAATACTTAAGTCTTTTTTGTAAGCTAGTTATAATTATTACAGAATTAATCCTATATCTATTCTCATAAAACAAGGAGGTCAATACTTGGAAATTCATAAGTGACTTATAAATATCATATCATAAGCTTTTCTATAAGGTTTTAAATAGATTATACAATACCAAGGACATCTTTCAAGTAAGATCAAGAAGGCCCACGGGCCCCTAGTCCAATCCCGCTGTAACACACTGCAATTATATTGCAATGTCACCACCACACAATCCAAAAATAAGTGTAATTTGAACTTTAAAATCCCCAGAAATTGCAAGCTCTTGTAAAAAAGGTCAAACGGACTAAATGTACTCCTAAAGTAATTACTTCTCAGTATAGCATCCAAACAAAACATTTTAGAAAAAAAAATATAAATCATATCCTTCACTTAGAATTAGAACGAATGTGATATTAAAAATCACCATTAATTTCACGCAGCTCTTTGGCAGTGCAAGCTGCTTGGGCTGGTCCCCGCCTCCCAACCAAATACACTTTCCTGAAATGACAATGACATCATTAAATATGAAACCCAGATAAAGTAGCAATTATAATGTCTGGTTATTCTCAAGATATGGGATAGCAAACCTTATAGAGCTGTCCTCAAGAGCTGCCAAAGCATGGCTCACAATATCTGTTGTAGCCAACTCTGTTGTTGGTCGTAAAAGAATGCGTGCAACATCAAGAGCTACATTGCCCTGAAACCAAAAGGAGCTATTTGGTAGGGATAAAACTCCTACGTAATAATAAAAGGCTATTTGTTTGTGTTGTGACAAGGATCGTGAAGTACATTTATTAACTGTAACTTAAGAGAAGGTCAATTCTATTTATTAACTTGATGAAGTATGAAGATACCTGACCAAGAATTACAGCTGTATCAGAGCTCTTCAAGTCGGGGTTTAGGTATCTGCAATTTGGGTGCCCATTATACCACCAAACAAATTCTCTTGCTGCATAGACGCCGCTCAAATCCTAGAAAGAGGTAAAAACCAATTATTTCAAAAACAAAAAAAAATTAGTTGCAATTCTATTGATCAAAAAGTACCACAATATTAAAGAAACAAAACCAAAACAAGCAAAACATACTTCTCCGGGGATACCAAGAACTCTATCACTTTCAGCACCATAGGCAAGCACAACCTGCGTATTGCACATAATGTTGGTCAAACAAATAAGCATACCAAGAATGACATTGCCAATGCCGGCATTATTTACACACATTGAGTCAGAACCCCACCACGTCGTACAACTCACGAAGCTCAGGGAGAGTTACAGAGGAACCAAGAGTTACATTTCCAAAGAATGTGCAGCGTTCATGTTGCGCAACCCGCGTAAACTGGTTGACCACAATCTGTTGCAAGTTTTCTAATAAAATAAGCTCAAATAAAAAATTTAATCCTCGCCACACCAAGAGAATTCAACAAAATAAACTGATAAAATTCAGAGGATACTTCTTATAAGAGGAAGTAAACTCGATTTTTGATAATGTGTGAGTTCACCAATTTCAATTTTCTTGAACTATTTTACGAAAAAAGAAAGAACTGAGACTCAGAATAATATGGTCACCTTGGTTTCAGGATGATCAGGTGCTACGCCGGAGCGGACTAACCCGAAAGGCGTTGGCAAACGATCAATGATATCCACCTGTGCTTCTTGATGCGCCTTCAGCATCTATTTCAGCTCAATTCATACCAATCATATCAAATTTCAATGCTTTATTAAAATTAATTTAACAACAAAGAAACACACACAAATAGAAAGAATTTACCTTCTCAGCAGTGTAGAAGCCAGCAGGTCCACTTCCGACGACACAGACGAGCAGAGGGTGAGAAGCAACGGTCGAGAAGGTTCTAGAGAACGACGTCCTGGCTTGAAAAATTGTCATTTTCATTGAAAAAATGAATCTGATCAAGTCGATGAGCTTGTAAGTGAAGAATTTGATCCTCAGGCTACGCCTTCGAGGAGGCGCCAATGGGGTAGCGAGCGTGTGGGTGGGTGGGCAGAAGTGGTGCGGTGGGGATGTGGTATGCAGCTTGATTTTTGATGCCGCTGCAAAAGTGGCATGTGCATCTCACGTGAGTCAGATTGTAGAGAATTATGAATGAAATGAAAGTCAAGACACAGGTAGGTCGATATCCGGGTCAGCTTTAGAACCCGGCCCATACTGCATGTTAGAGGCCCATTGGATACGTTGAGATGTTGGGTTAAGCTGACTCGATTAATAACCTTTTCTTTTGATTAGAGCTCGCTCGCGTGTTTGTTTTAGCTCGTGTCGTCTTCTAAAACTTGTGTTATCTTGGGCTGGTGTTAGTTAAGCCCATGATTTTAAATGGTCTAATATATGCCCACTTAGTGAGCTTCTAATCCAAACTAATCAAGTTGCTAAAATAAGCCCATGTTTGATTGAACACATAGATTGTTTTGTTTAGGGTTGTGTAAGGACCTAATTTTGAGCTTTATTATGTTTGATTAAACTGTTTTGAGCTTTATTAAGCTGTATTAGCATGAAATTAGCATTAATGTTGAAGATTTTGTTTTGTTTTGTTTAGTTGAATTGATAATGTTTGAGTTTTTGTTTTTTTTAAATTGAGGTATTGTTTTTGATTAATATCATGTTTATGTTGCTGTTTTTTGTTTCTTAAAGAAATCATGAATGAGTCGAACCCATTTAGAGAGGTGCATGCCACTACTAATAGTGAAGTTAGTTCGTCATCCGCATCCGTATCCACATCCGCATCCGCATCAACACATTTACCCAATTTACTCATCCCTCAAACACCAACTCAAAGTACACCTCATGCCCAAACACCACCTCAACCTAGTGGTCTTCCACCATTACCTCATTCCGGCCCAAGAAGAGAAAAATCGGAAGTATGGGATCACTTTGAGAGATATGAAGATGTGGTTGAGAGTGTGAAGGAGGATGGGAGCAAATATGCAAGTTTTAGAAGATGACACGAGCTAAAACAAACACGCGAGCGGGCTCCAATCAAAAGAAAAGGTTATCAATCGAGTCAGCTTAACCCAACATCTCAACGCGTCCAATGGGCCTATAACATGCAGTATGGGCCGAGTTCTAAAGCTGACCCGGATATCCACCTATCTGTGTCTTGACTTTCATTTCATTCATAATTCTCTACAATCTGACTCACGTGAGATGCACATGTCACTTTTGCAGCGGCATCAAAAATCAAGCTGCATACCACATCCCCACCGCACCACTTCTGCCCACCCACCCACACGCTCGCTACCCCATTGGCGCCTCCTCGACGGCGTAGTCTGAGGATCAAATTCTAAACTTATAAGCTCACCGACTTGATCAGATTCATTTTTTCAGTTCAATGAAAATGACAATTTTTCAAGCCAGGACGTCGTTCTCTAGAACCTTCTCGACCGTTGCTTCTCACCCTCTGCTCGTCTGTGTCGTCGGAAGTGGACCTGCTGGCTTCTACACTGCTGAGAAGGTAAATTCTTTCTATTTGTGTGTGTTTCTTTGTTGTTAAATTAATTTTATTATTACGTAGGAGTTTTATCCCTACCAAATAGCTCCTTTTGGTTTCAGGGCAATGTAGCTCTTGATGTTGCACGCATTCTTTTACGACCAACAACAGAGTTGGCTACAACAGATATTGTGAGCCATGCTTTGGCAGCTCTTGAGGACAGCTCTATAAGGTTTGCTATCCCATATCTTGAGAATAACCAGACATTATAATTGCTACTTTATCTGGGTTTCATATTTAATGATGTCATTGTCATTTCAGGAAAGTGTATTTGGTTGGGAGGCGGGGACCAGCCCAAGCAGCTTGCACTGCCAAAGAGCTGCGTGAAATTAATGGTGATTTTTAATATCACATTCGTTCTAATTCTAAGTGAAGGATATGATTTATATTTTTTTTTCTAAAATGTTTTGTTTGGATGCTATACTGAGAAGTAATTACTTTAGGAGTACATTTAGTCCGTTTGACCTTTTTTACAAGAGCCTGCAATTTCTGGGGATTTTAAAGTTCAAATTACACTTATTTTTGGATTGTGTGGTGGCGACATTGCAATATAATTGCAATGTGTTACAGCGGGATTGGACTAGGGGCCCATGGGCCTTCTTGATCTTACTTGAAAGATGTCCTTGGTATTGTATAATCTATTTAAAACATTATAGAAAAGCTTATGATATGATATTTATAAGTCACTTATGAATTTCCAAGTATTGACCTCCTTGTTTTATGAGAATAGATATAGGATTAATTATGTAATAATTATAACTAGCTTACAAAAAAGACTTAAGTATTTGAAGTTTCTAATTATCTGCAATCAGATTTTGTTTGTATATTTTTGTCATAGGTCATTGGTGTAATGGTGTCATCATATTCTCATTTATAATATTACTCGGTCATCTTGTTTGTAGAGGTTTTTTATATGCGGAATTAAATGAAGTTGTTGTCTTTGTTTTTCAGGTATCAAAGATCTGCATGTTCACATCAAGGAAGCTGATCTACTCACAACCCTAGAAGATGACGTATCTAAGTTGATCTTATCTCTGTCTCTCTCACAATACTTGCACCTAGCTCTCTTATTAGTGGTTGCATATTTGCTCCCATCCTCCTTCACACTCTCAACCACATCTTCATATCTCTCAAAGTGATCCCTTACTTCCGATTTTTCTTTTCTTGGGCCGGAATGAGGTAATGGTGGAAGACCACTAGGTTGAGGTGGTGTTTGGGCATGAGGTGTACTTTGAGTTGGTGTTTGAGGGATGGGTAAATTGGGTAAATGTGTTGATGTGGATGCGGATGCGGATGCGGATGTGGATATGGATGCGGATGACGAACTAACTTCACTATTAATAGTGGCATGCACCTCTCCAAATGGGTTCAACTCATTCATGATTTCTTTAAAAAACAAAAAACAGCAACATAAACATGATATTAACAAAAAACAATACCTCAATTTAAAAAAAAACAGTAACTCAAACATTATCAATCCAACTAAACAAAACAAAACAAAATCTTCAACATTAATGCTAATTTCATGCTAATACAGCTTAATAAAGCTCAAAACAGTTTAATCAAACATAAAACAGCTTAATAAAGCTCAAAATTAGGTCCTTACACAACCCTAAACAAAACAGTCTATGAGTTAAAAGCTGTATATATATATCCTCTACATATTAAAATAGACCATCCCTCTGTATAGTTCCTTTTCATGATTTGTTTTGGTTCATGGAAACATAAGTGGCAGCATTGTTTTCATCTAATCTATTCAAGAAAAAAAAAATCGGAGCTAGAGACTAAAGAAAGCTTATTCACAACATAAGGCAAATGTTAGCAGAATTCTTATTAATAACAGAGGACATTTATCCACAAAAAACAGAGGACATTTATCCACAAAAAACAACTAAAAAATCTGCAGAATTTCTGCAAAACATCAAAATCTGAGACAGAGAGACAGAGAGAGAAATGAAGAATACCTCAGAGAGTGGCAGAAAAGCTGCAAACTGCTCCAGAAATCTTTTGCTGATCTGCACCAACTGCTGCCAATTCAATTTCCTAAATCAATGAATTGTACTAAAGCATTGTAAGTACTAATAACAATTTCAGATTCACATGGTAATGCCATATACAACCAATAAAATATTAACAATTTCAGATTCAATCTCGCAAACAAATTGAGCAAGTAAATTTCAGATTCACATAAGCATTGTAAGTACTAATAAGAATTTCCAATTTGAAATACACTATGTACTATTTTTTTTCCTTAATCATGAACAGAACAGCAGCCGCAAGCAATCTGTAGTATTTTTTTCCCATCCCTTTGTAAAACCCATATAATCCTAAATCAATTTGAACCACAACCCAGCAGACAATAACAAAGCTAAGAACTAAACTGAACTTGGCAGCATAGCAATCAGATATTAAATAAATTGAAGAGGTGAATCATACCTGACAGAGAGAAAGAGAGGTAAATAAAATGAAGAGATGGCTGCGAACTGCTGTGCTGAATCTGTGAAGAATATAACATTTGGAGTGAGCCACAGATTCAAAGGGGAAAAGAAAAAAAAAAGGAAAAAAAGAAAACACAATCTGACCTGTGATGGCAGCGACTGAGAGAGGTGGCGGCTCTGAGAGAAGCGGAGGCTTAGAGGGCGCTGGATGACAGAGAGGATTGCCTGAGAGAATATGGTATTACCTTGGCCGTATGGTTTTAGCGAAATTCCAAGGTTTTAGACGAAGAGGGTGACGACTGATAAGAGATAGCGGGAAGCAAATTAGGTTGTCTTTCAGGCCCATCCGGACCGTTGAATTATAAGTAATGAAATTGATAGGGAGCGACGACGCCGTATAGACACCCCGCGGTTGTTGGGTATTTTGGGAGAGGTTTTGGTGAGGCCCCGCTTTATTTTGGGCTTGGTTAGATTGACATGCCTTTAGAGGTATCCAAACCTGGCTTGGTCCAATAAAAAGCAGAGCTACACCATTTTGCTTTCTCCTTACTCCCATTACTCGGGAGAAAAACTTACCTCTATCGGGACGCTAGTATGTCAATATTTCAAGGCAATCACATATTATTTTTCATTTTAATTTTTTCACATGACATATATAATACTAAACCCTAAAGTTCTTCTCCTAGATTAGCCATCAAGGGGAAGAAAAGGTAGTTTAAACATTTTAATTTTTCACATATATAGTACAAAACATTTTTTAGGATATGATATGTAAATGAAATGTACGGAAGATCTAAAATATATTATTCACGTGAAATGTGACTAATCTTTTAAACAACATCATGTGAATTGATTTGAACCAAAAAGTATATATGATGAATATATACCATCCCATGTGGTTGCCTCTCTTCTGATGTTTTTTTTTTCTTTCTAAAACTGATTTCTCTGTTCTTGTTTCTTTGGATCTCTGTTCTTTTTCTTTTCGATTTTTTTTGTTAAATATTGAGTGCTGTGGTTTTTTGGGTTTGATTTATTTTGATATCTTTTTTTTTAAAACATTCATTCATCTTTCTGTTTCCCAGAATTGAAGATCTGGGTTAGATGTTGAGTACATTTTATTTTATTTATTTATCACTTAATTTTGGGCATTTGTGATGATTTAAGAGAACTTGTGTAAAATTGGTGTATTGGGTTTTTTTAGGGACAAATGGTTTTTGATGGTTGAAGGGTTGAGTCTGATCTTTGATGCCTTGTGATCGATCAACTGGAATTTGAGAAGTGGGTGTTTATGATTTTTGTATGCAAACCCCAATTAATCATTTAAAAACGAAAATTTGTTATGTTTTGTGAATTTGGGAAGTGGTTGATTAGATCTTCTCATATGCAGATGGATAGAAATTGTAAGGCTATCTAGCAATTTGGGGATATTCTGATTGCATTTCTAGGTAGTTTGGTTTGTTCAACGTGAAGATCTTTCAAATCTGGTTTCCCATCCAAATTTTGCATCATATTAATTTTTTTTTTTTTTAAATGTGGTTTTTAGTTTGTATTTTCTTTGATCTGAAAGAGGAAGAAAGATACTGAAGAAAAAATAATGAGATTTTCTATTTAAACCTCACACTTCTCTTAGTTCACCCCAATACTTAAAGAGTGCTGCTAAACGAACCCTAAAATTAACTGAGTACACCCTATGATCTAAGTACACCCTAATATTTTAATTAAAATATAAAATTAACTAAGTACACCCTATTTAACTACCAAAAATACCCAGGATACACCTATACACTCTATCACACAACACCTTAATACCAGTCATAAACCAAATTTATCTTTTTACATGAATTTGTGCCCTATGTTTATATTTATAAATGTATTGAATTTACAGACACAAACATTGAACTTATTATTTGATTTCACAAGTTATATGAAGGAATTTTCATGGCCCTCAACATATTATTTGGATCTAAACCAGAAAAGCTATAAAGGCATTTCCGATGTTTGTAGCAAGTTTGCAGCATACCCACATGGTCGTGGATCTCTTCAAATCATCAATATTAAACAACCCAGAAACTGCTCCCTTTGAAGAACAAATTAAAACCAATTTCCAGAGGAAGGTTACGAAACATTGTGGGCAGTGAAGAACAAATCAAGATAGTATAACCCATTTGATAACAAAATCAAAATGAGATTTACCAAT
>NW_018922915.1:17576-68509 GCF_002207925.1 Prunus avium
TGACCAAAAAAAAAAAAAAAAAAGAATTGCGTCCTTCATGTCTCTCTATCTTGTTTTTGCATAAACTGCTTTCCATATGTGCGCCAAGCATTAACAAAATGGGTATATAATCTGTCAAGTATCATTGAACTAGCTGTAGTACATTGCAAGTGATCAGGATCACATGAAGAGAGGTAGGTGGTAGGTAAAGAAACATGGTCAGACTGATGGATAATTGAAAGTGCTTTCTCAACCTTTGGATCAAGCGATCACATTCAACAGCGGTTGACCAAACCCACCAATTCTTATCCAACGGTCTATAGTCAAAGCGAGAAATCATATTTTGTTGACCACATTTGCCCTTACCTTCTCCACAAAGCAGACTCTCATTCGTGAGAGAAAAATATCGCAAAGTTGCAGAGGTCTAGTCAGCACTCAGGACTCAGGACTCAGGGCATTATCGTAATTCAATCAACCAGTTTGATTCTGTAGCTGTAAACAATGTTTACCTCTCTTTATCTTTATCTTTATCTTTAATTTGAAAAGTGAAACAAAAAGAGGAACAAAAGAAAACCAGTTGCAACTTTCCCACGTGACATATTTACCCCGAATCTTTTACTCATAATGGGATGGATAGTAGGGGTGGGCATCTCATCCGAATTATCCGCGTACCGACCGTACCGTACCGACGGTTTGGTTTGGTTTGGTTAAATAATTATTTTTTAATTTTAATTATTCCGATCCGATCCGTACCGAAATGTTTGGTTTGGTTAACGGAAACAAAATTCCACCGGACGGGGAGATCGAGCTCAACAGTCTGAAACTCAGAGTGGATAGAACAATGGGCTTTACCGACTTTTCATAATAAAATCAACATGAAGGGATATTTTCGTCATTTCAGCGTTATAAAGAGGGCGGTAAAGAGTAGAGAGAGATAGAGAGAGACAGAGAGAGGAAGAGAGAGACAGAGAGAAGAAGAGAGAGAGCAGGCTGAAAGAGAGAGAGAGTGAAGAGCGTTTGGTTTCCGTTTATTCTGTTAATATATGTGTGTACCAGCATGGTGTCGGACCAAGAAATAGCGGAAGGTGTGGAGACTGTTCTCCGTCAATCAGGCCCTAACGACGTCACCTCCGTAAACGGTGTCGTTCAGCAGCTCGAGGCCAAGCTAGGGTTAGACCTGTCCCACAAGGCTGGCTTCATTCGGGACCAGATCAGCTTCCTCCTCCGCCCGTACGCCCCACCGCAACCCCAACCCCAACCTCCGAAAGACCATTTTGCCCTCCACACCAACCCCCAGCACCATTACCACCACCACCACCCTCAATTCCTCCCCCAACAATTTCCTCCCCATTTTGCCCTCCACCCCCACCACCGCGCCCCCGAGCCCCACAGCTTCCAGCCGCCGCCGCCGCCTCAGCAACTGCGGCCTCAGGCTCAGCTGCAGCCTCCCACTGTGAAGCACGAGGCCTTGGCGCAGAATGCCACTAAAGTCGCCCCAGAAACGCCCAAAGAGAGGTTTGGATTTTGTTTTCAAAATTTCAAATCAGAAATGGTGAATTTTTAGGGTTTTACTTTCCTTTAGATTGCAAAGGTTGCGTTTCTATGAAATGTAAGTGGTGCACGTTTATGGAGTTTCCAATTAGCAGTATTTCGTTAATGGCCGTTTTGAAAGTTTTGTACTTTTCCTGTTTCCTGCTAACCAAGTTTCGCCAAATTGCATATTTTAATTGCTAGTACTTGCTATTTGAAATTTTTATGGTTTCCCTTTTTAGGTAAAAATAAGCCTGATAAGGTCAAATTGCAGGCGTGTATCGCTTTGTGTGAATGAGAAATTTGAAAATTGTTTTTAACAAATAAGGAAACATATGGAAATTGGCATTTAAACCCTGTTATTATTGTAATGGGAAAGTTTTAACCTTTTTGTTACCGTATTGTCTTTCATATAAAAGTCAACACTGTTATTGTTTGTCCTTACTCCCAAAGCATGAAATACAAATCAACTAGTACTTACTCACTCTTGCAGTTGCAGTCTCACTCTAATTATATTATAAAAAGTGCTTGACTTTTCAATGTATGAAAAACTATATGTTTGAGCTTAGCATAAAATCAAATTTGCTTATTCAAGAGCTGGCTTAGCATGGTCTTGCTAATTAAACTAGTAAGCTTATCTGTTGGGTTGGGGATTAACATTTTTGCATAAATTTGGAGGATTAGTACTTTAAAGTTCCATTATATTAAATGCTCCTTCTTTTCTTAAAATTTTAAATAGGGTAGTTTTCTCTGTCTCAGAATTAACTAGTTGGAAAAGCTCAAATCTTTATCTTTTTGTTTTGTAGTTGTAAGTAATCTATTACGATTCAGTGCTCTATTCATAATGCAATAAAATGACCTGGCATGTTTGTGTCGGTCATAATTTTACTGCAGTGCTCCGGCTTCTGGAACCAAGAGAAGAGGTGGGCCAGGGGGTCTTAACAAAGTCTGTGGTGTCTCACCTGAGCTTCAGGCTGTTGTTGGTGAACCGGCCTTGCCAAGGACTGAGGTTATTACTCCCAAATCAACCCAGATTCTCTTTTTATGCTAACTTTCCAATGATGTGGATTAAGTTTTTGTGTGTAAATCTTAATGCGGGTTTGTGGGTGTACATTAAGTTTTTGTTTTGCGTATTTCAGATTGTAAAGCAGCTCTGGGCATACATAAGGAAGAACAACCTCCAAGATCCAAGTAATAAGAGAAAGATAATTTGTGACGATGCCTTGCGTGTGGTATTTGAGACAGACTGTACTGACATGTTCAAGATGAATAAGCTGCTAGCTAAACATATCATACCCCTTGGACCTAACAGTACGTCAACATTGTGCATATTGCTACACAGTGTGTGTCATGATATCTTTGATTTTATGTATAACATTTCTCCTGCATATATGCAGAGGAGTCAACCCAAGCTAAACGATTGAAGTTAGAGGCCAAGTCCACCACTGATAGTACTAAACCTCAACCTCAACCTCAACCTCAACCTCAACCACAAACTGGTTCCCCTACTGTAGGAATATCTGAAGCACTAGCTAAGTTTTTGGGCTTTGGAGGAAGGGAGATGCTCCTATCTGAGGCAAGAAGCCTTGTTTGGGAGTATGTAAAGGCTAACCGTTTGGAGGTAGGATCCTGCTGCACAATTTTGTACCTTCTCCGTCTCGTAGATCTAAGATGATTATTTTATTGGAGACACGTACTCTTGTCCATTATTCCATCATCAGTCACAAGTTGGATTGATTTCTTCTAGTGAATGCTGTATTTGTCCTTACCTTTATATTGGCTTAAGAGCTACTTCACTTGGTTTCGACCTTTTTTTCCCCATCCTAGTGCATTTGGAACAAAGACTTATGATGGTGCTGTTCTTGTATTTCCGCAGGATCCTTTAAATTCTACGGTGATATTATGTGACGCAAAGCTCCACGAGCTTCTTGGATGCGAAAGCATTTCTGCAGTGGGGTTGCACGAGATGTTAGATCGCTATCACTTGTTCAAACAATTGTGATTTCTGGTAGTGTTGACTGGTTAGTATAAACTCCATATGTTTACTCCATCTCATTTCTTTCTTAAATTATTTAGGTTAGTATATTTGCCTGTCTCTGTAGATGTATCTTTTGCTAAAGTTTTTCTGCCTATGGCCTGCCCTGATCTGTCCTAAACAAATGATGGTGTTGTTTGTTTATTCTTTTGCAGGTGCATGGGGACCTTTGCCATCTGGTCTCTTCTGATGGTAGAAAAGATAGGAAAGAAGTTTTTTTTTTCTTTGTTTATTTCTTTTTTGTGCATTGACGTGGTTAGGTGTCTTACATGTCGTGGTTATTTATATGTAGAATTGCTAAGTGTTGTGGGTTGATGGCAAGTTTCTTTGTTTATGCCATTGCCCGGGGTTTAGTTCTTTTTAGTTGTCTTCTCCTAACCCGGAAACTGTGACAGAAGATAAATGCTCTGTACAGCGTGGAAGGACCCTTTGCATTTTCTTAGAGGGCTGGCAGTAAGTGTTAGTTTTGACTGCAGCTTTTGTGTATCTTGTTACATGGCAGTAAACTCCTCTTTTAACTCCGACTTGCTTTATTTGCTTTCTGGCTTTGTCGATGGTAAATATATTTCAGACATTTTAAATTAAATAATACTGAGTACTGATGATGGAGACAGGACTTTGTATGGGTGGCCTGAAAGTTTGGAAGGTTTCACCAGCAATACAACAGTCCTTGCAGAATGAGCACCGTTTTCTTATCAAATTTTCGACTTTAGCATCACACGGTGGAGTGGAGAAGGAATTGCAAATTATTAATTTGTATGAAAATAGTGCATTAAATCAAAACCCACCAAGGTCTGCTCTGCAGCACCTGTGCCTCGAGTGGGTGATGCTGGCTTAATGCAAGATGAGTTTCAGTAAAATCAGAACGGCGGCCTTGATGAGCAGGAGGAGGAAAGCCAACACAAGTCTGTTTGCCTTGCCCTTGAACACTGCATTGAACCCAATCTTATCCAGTACAGCCGTCATAATTCCCATGAGTTTCTGCACAAGTGATATATAAGAAGACAAAGAAAACAACAATAAGGGACGCATTTCTGAAGTGGAAATAAGAAGTTGCAAGCTGCTTGCTTTGCTTACCAGTCTAAGGGGTTCAATATGGAGGAGTGGTTCCATGAACATCTCCACATTTCTAAAAGAAAAGAAGATGTTTATTATATATTTATGTTATTGAAAGCGGGGCCAAAACTAATAATTCAGACTCAGAGAGAGGGTATGCAATTTGAAGCAGTACCTTATCATCACCTTGCCTCTGTAGATTTGACAAATATGGAAGCTAAAGCCCTTCCCCAGAGGCACATGCGTTTTTTTCCACTCTGCATATCAATCCAACTAGCTACTTGTTGTTTCCCATTTGTATACTATCGTCTTAATTTAAAGAATAAAAAAAAGAATTTGTTGTGTGCATAAATAAATACCTAAGCTCCACTGAATTCCGACATTCATCCCATCGTGCAATGTCGGTGTTACAACAAATTCAATGTTATTCCCCAAGTTTCGGATTAGATATGAGAAAAAATCCAATACTTGCTGCAACAGTTGTAGTCACAGTTCCAAATCAAAAACAGAAAGAAAGAAAAGAAAAGAAGAACTGCAGCTGATTACGATTTAATACATTGTTTAATCTGATAACACTCAAGAGATAGAAGAATAGTTTCAGAGAATTATAGAAGAAGAATATGATTTTCTATATTGTTTTTCTGATAATGATCGTATTACAAGCACAGTTACTATGTAACCCCTCAGCCTAACTAACTCATAACAGACCTATAACAAAACTCTAGACTCAGCTACTCACAATATGACACTTGTCACCATATCATAGGTACAAGTGTCTGTAATACTCTATCATAATCATGGTTTGTTTAACGCGTAATGCATCAAGAAAGATGACTTTTAATGCATAAGCGTTCGTTTTATATTATATATAATATTGAAATCAAGCAGTATATATAAAATGTGTACCTTCTTTCCTCGGAGGGGCTGGAAAATTGAGAATAAGTTGCAGACACACTGGCATTCATCTCCTATAATCTCCGACAACTCGCGAATATTTTTGTTCTTGATGGCAGTGTAGAGTTTGAGCACTGTTTCGAGAGCTTGCGGATCCTCCTCACCTCCTGGTAATCCAGAGTTTTTGGCATTCAATGGCACAAGCAACAACCCTCTCTCTCTCCGCCTTGATTTTGAAGAGAAGAAGCTTGTTGTGCCAATAATAGGTTGACCGTCACTACAACTTGGTGGATGGAATTCAGCAAAAACAACATTATTAGCTGCTGTTTTGTTTAGGTTTTTGTGAACAACAGCACCAGAATGAATGGTAATACGTGTGATGATATTGGTTGAGTTACAGTAGCAGAACTGAGAGATGAATGGATGGAAAGACACCAAAGCCATATGAACGAACTATCAACCAGAAGAAGAAGCAGAGCCATATATTTGTGCAAGATTCCTACGCAACCTAAGTGAATATGTGCAGGTGCAGCACAGGAATGAAAATTAAAATCAATCAAGCAAACCATATGGATGGTCCATATCTTGCATGCGTCAATAATAGCAACTAACAAGTTAAGTATCTTTCCCACATCCTAGGTTTCTTCCTTGGTTATGCTATTGTCTTGTCCTCTCTCTCTGCCTTATTTGGTTGCTTTCTTCTTCTTCTTCCTCTGCATTAACAAAAAATGAATTTATTTAATATCTAATAAATCTATTAATTTGTGTCTTTTATTGGATTGGAGGGTCCTTAATTTCAGTCTCAAAAGTGTATTAAATTTAAAACTATGAAATTATCTCTCGATGCAATTTTGTCAGCATAGACTAATATCGGCAAACATTCGTCGGGAGACGTCTAATCAGGAAAATTATCACCGGCATATATCTGTACCGACAAAATTTTGTCGGGAGAGGTTGTTTTCCTATTTTTTCTAGTGAATATTTAAATATTTTATGGATTTCATAAATTACTTAATAAATAGTAAATAATTATTTTGTGGACCTTGTGTTTTGTTTTTTTTAATATTAAATAATAATGAAAATATAATATATTTAAAGAGTATAGCCGGGCGGTTATACTGTTTGAATATTCAAATTTATTTAAGGAAATATGACAAAAGGGCACATGAATTCTAGGGACCTCCAAATCTTAATGTGCGTATTTTCAAGAGTGCAGAATAGTGATACCATAAAGGAATTGAAAGATTGCAGGAACATGAATTCTAAATTGATCAGGTATTTTTTATTTAACAATATACACTTACACATGTTTTATTAGTTACTGCAACAGACTGCCCTCAAATTTGTATTAGTTCTACAGGGGCTAGCATATGACAGTGCATTTATTAGCTGCTTTATTTTCTTTTAAGTTTACTAGTTTATGTACACTCCTGAATTTGCACTTTAGTCCCACTCTTTTTCCCTGGATACCAAACAACCTAGGGCTCAGAGGAGTATCTCACCCGCTATTCCTCCTCATGATACAATATGGATGCTGTCAGTAATTGATAGCCATATTTGTGGACATTCTATCCATAATTTACCGTGTTGCATCGCCATTGCTGTATGAGCTGTTGCGAAGGCCATTGTGTTTGACTAATTACTTTTTTATGCTATTAATGCAATTTAAACCTGATCCATCATATTGAGTATGTGAAGGCAAATTTCTTGCATTGTTTGGGTTAGAGTTGACAACTCCCATGTTGCTTATTTATGATTTTATGTCTGCAGGGAAGTAGATGAACTACAACTAGAATTGAACAAGTATATGAACTCCAGTCAAGCTGCCTCCGGTTCTGTAAGTATAACTAATAAACTACCTAGCACTGCTTAAACAATTTCGTAAGCTTTGTCTGTAGTTTATTAACAATCTTTATATACGCGCAGGTAAGAGATTCCTTCTCCAAGGATGCTGAGGAATTCAGGCAATCAGATAAGTATTCGATGGTAAGTGAATATATCATGCTGTTTCCTGCCTAATGTCCAATTAATTTACAGAGGTGAACATCATTTTAAAACTGGAATTCTTTTCTATTGTACATGATTTTTGTTCCTCGTTGCTATATCGCAGTTCATTTTCTGTGCATTTAAAGTGAAGCTGATTCATGTTTTTGACGTATGCCATGAAATCACGTTGTGTTGCACTGTCCAAGCTAATTCATGGAAAAGTTACCACTTCCATTCTTGCATACTTCATTTTACTAAAAAGAAAACAGAAAAGATCCATGGAAGAGAAAAAAAACTTGTACCAGACAGGAACCAACTAGTTTTAAATAGATTCAAGCTTTACATAGACATCATGTACTGTTCTTTTCCTTCTTTTTTGAATAAAATCTACAATTGGCCATCACTTTGCCAGTTGAAACCCTATCTATGGGGAGTGACTCTGGAGATGAAACGGCATCTTACTCCCAGGTAGATGATGGGGTTGTACAAAATAATGTGATTCATGTTGACCAAAATGCTGGTGATGATACTAACAAAACAGTATATGGATGCTAGATTGTTGCAGGTTCATTTAATAACTATTTTACATCACGTGCAGGAGGAATGCTGCAGAGACATGTACATATCAAGCAACAATGACAAAATAGAAATCCAATCGGAGGTGAAACATGAACGTCGTTATCTGAAATCAGGTGATTTACATAAGGAAAACAAATGTATTATGGAGATCAGTGAAGACGTTGAGAGGAAGGCTTTGCAAGCTAAATTGGACAAAATGGTTAAGGACCTGGAGGAGGTCAGATTACTCAATAGCCCACTTTCAAGAGGATCGGCTATTACAGTTGTCTCACCAGAAACAGACTGAAATAGTCTGTGAACAGGTTGAGATGGAGACAGCAAATACAATTCTTCATTTACAGGAAGAGGTTGCTGCCCTTCAGTTTGAACTTGATGAGAGATTACACTGCATGATTCAGGAAAATAAGGTACTGAAAAACACCATTGCAGCTAAAGAGGATGAGACAAGGTCACCGAGTGTGGAGTGGGAAAAGGCAACCTTTGAACTAACAAGATTCCTCCTAGATGGTTCTAAATGCCTCCAGCCAAATAGAAAGTATTGCTTGTTCATTTCCTCAAGCTAATGTTTGTATTAGTGAAGATGTCCAGAGGGCTGCCAAAGTTTGCATGGAAAAGGAAGAAACAATTGAACTACTACAAAAGAGTTTGGAACATGCTCAAAAGATGGTAACAGAAATGGGACAGAAGTTAAGTACCTTGAAGGGAGCAGCAATTGCTTTAAGTGAACTCCAACATCTGGATAATGATGAAACCAAAGAGGAAATTTCCTTCTGCATGCGGTTGGATGAGCAGACCAACATGGCAGAGATGCTAGAGAGGAAACTTATATTCAAGGAAATTCAGGTCGAAGAAGCAGAAAATTGTGCCAATGCTGCATTCCTTGTAATAAAATGGCTTACAGATCAGAAGGCAACAGATAAAACAGAGAGAAACATTCCCATCTCAATACTAGTTACACCAGCCGGAATGGCCAGCCAGAAAAGTTCCGACACAACAAAGTAAATGCTTTAGGACTAGAAGATGTCATTACTGAACTTGAGTTGGCCAGGTTAGGAATATTGGAGTCTGAGAATGCTATCGAAGCATTTTATGCAGATACAGAAATGCATATAGTGGCCCTTGAGACCAACATCAGTGAAGTTTATGATGAATACAAGGAGTTGGTTCAAAACTTGGTAAGTGAACTTGAAATGAGGAAGAAATATATGGAGTTAAGAGAGCATTCCAAAGTCTCAGTTTTGTACAGTTGAGTCGCTATCATTAGAAGCACACAAGTATTTGAAGTCTAAAGATATTTATCACATGATTCTTGAAATAAAAAATGAGCTAACTGTAGACCGAAGATTTCATTTACACAAAAGTAAATGTGTATGATTGCCCTTCAGCAGACAAAAGTTTAGAAGATGAAGATGAATGGAGTACTGATAGTACTACGTCAAGCTGTGATTCTTCAACCGAAAGTTTTGCTTCTGGAAACAAATTGTGGGCATTAGAAGGGCAAACGGGGGACCCGAAAGTTAAAGAAGGCTCAGTACTTCAGTCTGCTGATCAAGATCCAGAAGAGTCAAAGTGGGTCTTAAAAACTTTCACGGACTCTAAAGGAGCAACAGTCTGCCCGAAAAAAGGAATTAGAGATGGCACTTGATGCTTTCAACAAACTATATGTTAGGCTATAGCCACACTCATTAGCGAGTTAGACATTGGAGGTTGTTCTCAACCAGCAGGTATATTCTTTACTGAGTATCTTACACTTTTAACAATCAGAAACATAAATTGATCAAGGGACTTAATCAGCTCATATTATATGCAGGGCTGAAACAACTTGTTCCATGGTTTGAGTCAGGGACGGAGAGTTCTTATGGTTGTCATGCTACAAAAAAGGTACAACAAATTTTTTTCTCAAATCATCCAATTCTTGCATTGTAAATTTGTGAGGCAACTATATGTTAGAAAGGATTAATAGTAGCACTGTCCTAATCAATCTTTTCTAAATAAGAGACTAAGTCAGCTAAATCACCGTTCTTATACTTTGTGTAACACTCTTGTGATGTGCAGGTAGTTTCTGATGAGGAGTGATTTTGCTAGTAGCTTCTTAACCAAATTTGAAGAAGCGCTTGCAACAATAAAAGAAGCTGATGTTATTTTAAATGCCTTGTGGAAGCAAACTGGTGAAGAACTGATGATAGATAAAGCAAGCTTTATTGAAGAAGTTGAACATCTCAAAAATTCAGTACGTTTGACAGAAAGAGAGAATGAACTACTGCAGGATCAATCTCGTTATAATTTGGTGGAGATAGCAAAATCATTGTCTTTGCTTGAAGAGTGTTTTATGCAATTAAAAAGTGAAGTGGAGGACAGGTTCAAAGTATTATATGCTGAAACTGAAAAGCTGATAAAATCTTTGAGCCAAATTCAGAATGAACTAAAAATAAAAACATGCCAGCTTGATGACATGCTGTTTCAACATAAAAAGCTCGAGGATCATCTTACTGATACTGAAAAGGCTCTGCTTTTATCAAATTCTAATCTTGAGCAGGCCAAAGATACAATCAATACTCTTTCAGAGCAAAATTTTGAGTTGAAAGTGCTTCTAAATGATCTCTATCTGAAAAATCCGATGAACATGAGGCTATCTCTATTGAAGCTCGCCAGGTATGCTCTTCAGGTTTTTTTCTTGTTCATTTGATAGCATAGTTATGTTTGCAGGTGAATTTCTCTTATATTTTAATAGTATAGCCGCGCGGCTATACGCCACAAATAGAATAGTTTAACAGTATAGTCCATAAATAGTATATTTTAACCGTATCGCCGCGCGGCGATACTCCATACATAAAATATTTTAACAGTACAGCCGCGCGGCTCTACTGAATACATAGAATATTTTAAACGTACGGCCGCACGGCTATACGCCATAAATAGCGTACTTTAACCGTATATCCTCGCGGCTATACTACATAAATAGAATATTTTACCAGTATAGCTGCGCGTCCATACCCCATAAATAGTATATTTTATAAGTATGGCCGCGCGGCTATACGCCATAAATAGTATATTTTAAAAGTATAGCCGATCGGCGATACTCCATACATAGAATATTTTAAACGTATAGCCGCCTGGCTATACCCCATAAATAAATTATTTTAAAAGCATAATCTCCTTTTTAAATTTGTTTAATCAGTAGTTATGTTTTAATTATTATTTACTTAGTGAATACTTAGTATTTAAATATTTTATTTAAGAATCTTTTTTTTCAAATTTTAATACTATTATTAAGTAATATAATTTATGAAGTTAATTAAAATATTTAATATTAATTATTCACTAAAGAAATAATAATTAAAAGATAATTACTAATGAAAGTTATTATTTAAATATTTTATTGATTTCATAAATTACTTAATAAATAATAATTAATTAATTAAATTATTTTTCAGACTTTTGTTTTTGTTTTTTATGTTAAATAATAATTATAACATGATATATTTAAAAATTATAACCGAGCGACTGTTTGAATATTCAGATTGATTTAAGGAAATATGACTAAACAAGTAATAATTAAAAGCTAATCTATATATATAAAGCAAAAGGCAGAGAATGGTGAAACATTCAAAATACCAGAAAATGCCCTTGGTTAATGCAAACATTAAGAATTGAAATTATTAATTAAGTGAGGATAATATGTAAATTTACACTTTTTCATATTAAAAAAATTTAAAATTAAAAGAAAAATCAGATAATGGATCCTCTTTTTATGGAACACAACTACCCATTATCTTTTTTAATTCTAAAATAAATTAAATTTTTTCTTTTAAAAAGCCTCTCGCAGGCGCGGAAGCGCATGCAGAGAGGCTAGTTATTAATTATATTAATTAAATAAGAGTAAGATATTACTCAATTAAAACTATTAAGTAATTAGCGATTCCGAAGAAAATTTTATCATTATGAAAATTAAAGTCGAAAAAAAGTTTCAAAAAATTAATTACTTTTTATTAAGTTAATTAAAATATTTAATACCAATTGAAACTTATTTGGTGAAAAACATATACTGAGGATTGAAAAATAGGTAAAACAGCTGAAAAGGTGGCCCATGCAGGTCTCGAACCTGCGACCTTCGCGTTATTAGCACGACGCTCTAACCAGCTGAGCTAATAGGCCAGATGATTTATCATTTTGAAATTTGTGATTATATACAATTTTGATTTGTTGGTGAGAATGATTGGGCTGGGCCTGTCACTCTTTCGTTATTGGGTTGTTCGGACTCAACATATGAAATCCAACGACTTTTAAAGACAAAAATAACCTTTGACTATCCAAGAGGGACACGGATATCCTCGTCCGTCTTTGATCTTTTCACTTTTGCTTAACAGAAGTGTGTAGTGAAAGAAACAATCGATCGAGGCAGAGCAGAGCAGAGACCCAAAACGAACCAAAGAGTGTCGTTTAGTGCCTGTGAGGTCCAACAATGGCGGCAGATCTGGTGCTAGACACAGCCATCAGAGATTGGGTTCTCATCCCTCTCTCGGTGGTCATGGTTCTCATAGGTGTCCTCCGATACTTCGTCTCCAAGCTCATGCGCTCCAACCAAGTCCCCGATGCAAAAATCATCAAAGAAGGGTCTCTCTATCAACACTAACTATGCATGCATACTAAACGCACCTATATATATTACTAATTCTCTATCTGACTTTATCAAATTAAATTTTCTTTGCGAATTTCAGGCAATTGATTATTAGGGCTCGGAATTTACGTGCTGCTGCTAATTTCATACCTCCCAAGTCGTTTCGCGCTCGCCGGTTTTATTTCAGCAATGAGGTTTGATATTAATTCTCGCTGTAATTGCTATTTATGCACGTAATTCCCCTAATAACACTCAAATTGACATGTTTTTGTTCATCTTCAAATTATAAGCTGGAAAACAATTTTTATTTGTTCGTCTTGTTGATGAGTTGAGTTAGCATTAGGCGTTATGTAATTTGGATCGGAAATTTGGATCCACCATGGCAAGAATTCTCAACTTTGATTTATATGCTTCAGGGGTTCTTTTATAGCAGATGCTTTTGCTGAAACTAGCTTGTAGTCTGCTATTTTTTGTTGTCACTCTGTTGATACTTAAGTCAAACACGTTGCACTGTGGCAGGAAAATGGGTTGTTAATTGTTCCCAAGGGTCAGGCACAGAATGCACAAGCGCAAATGTTCTCTGATCCCAACATGGCTATGGACATGATGAAGAAAAATCTGTCTATGATCATACCCCAGGTACTTCAAATTGCTTGTGTTTTTATTGTGATTTGGCCTGATTTTCCCAGATATGGTAACTGATATTTTTATGATCGCCTTTGTGTTGGCCAGACTCTTACTTTTGCATGGGTCAACTTTTTCTTTTCTGGATTTGTAGCAGGTAAGTTTCAATGTCTCTGAATCCAATTTTTCTGTTCCTATGTTATGCAACTGCTTTGTTACTTTGTATGGGATGTGAATCTTGCAAATACACGAACCTGTGACCTCTTGGGTTTTGTGTTAATTTTTTTACAACTTGTGACTTCTACTCTTTTATGTCATTAATGTTCGTTCACCTTGGTGCTTCCATAAATTCATCATCCTTCTTTCTTCTTCCCTTTCTGCTCTGCCTGTATGATAGATCGTTGTTCAATGTATGTATGGTTGTATTCACTAATATAAAGTGTTACTATCATATGGTCAAGTTATCATGTTATATATTTGTTTCTTTTTCTTTTCCACAGCCAAAATACCCTTTCCTCTTACTCAAAGGTTCAGGTCAATGCTGCAGAATGGGATTGACTTAAGCACTGTTGATGTTAGCTATGTCAGTAGCCGCTCATGGTACTTGTCGACATTTGATCTATCCAGTTATTTAAAATTCAATTTCCTCCTCTTGGTTGTTTGCTTAACTGATTGTCTCAAATTATTCAAAATCTCTCTCTCAGGTACTTTCTTAATCTGTTTGGATTAAGAGGATTGTTTAGTCTCATTCTGGGAGAAGAAAATGGTTAGTGCCACATTTTGTGATTATTTCATCATGATAGCTTTCATACTCAGAAATGCATGTTGAGCTTCTTTTCACACATGTAACACCGAAACTATGAGCTAGAATTTATGTATTCTAGGAGGTTGATAAACTAAAATAAAAACTTTTCTTATGCAGCCATGGATGATACTCAGCGTATGATGCAAATGAGTGGGTTTGGTTTTGATCCATCAAAGGTATGAACTTAATAGTTTTTTGTAATCCTCGAGGTTTAAGAGTCATTAATCTTAGAAAATTTCAGATGCCATTCTTTGTGCTTTAGTTTCTTCGCAACCATTCTATTTATGTAATTTGGCCTGCTCAATATGATGAACGAAAAGAACTGATATCTAACTACATTTCATGAAAGTATTCTTTTTAGACCTTGGATTCTATGCATTGTCATCGCTGTTGTTTTTTAAGTGCATTTGTTGTCAAGTCGTTTGAACGTTAAGGTCAGGGATTTTTCCTTTTGGGACAATAGGTATGTTGGGGCTTATATGTCGTCCAATCAACTTACTCACTTGACTGACAGTGGATGTGATCTCCTTAATTAAACTACTTAGGACCCGTTTGATAACCGTTTCAATTTTAGTTTTTAGTCTTCATTTTGTGTGCTAAAGTATAGAGGAACAAGAGGGAGAATGGAAGTGAGAATGAGAGTGGAGATGGGGTTTAGAGGGAAGATGAGAGGGGAAGATGGGAGGGAGGAGTAACAAAAGTGAAAACAAAAACTAATACTGAAATCTATTTGAAATTGTTTTCACTTTCAAGTTTTTGTTTTCACTTTTGTTACTCCTCCCTCCCATCATCCCCTCACATTATCTCTCTCAATCTCACACTCACACCCATTCTCACTCCTATTTTCCTCTATACTCTTAACACAAAAAATGAAAACTAAAAACTAAGATTAAAATGGTTATGGTCCCTTAATTTATTATTTCTTAGAATGTGAAGCACCCATCACTTTGCATGATCACCTTTGGAAGAGAATGGACAGATGTGAACTGTCCCTAACATACTTCATATCTAACAAATGTGTAGCTGTATGAAAAGTATTGGAGCATTACCTTATAATTTGTTGAATGTATGGCTTCACGTTTCGAGAAAAAACCTTAACTCTAAAATAAAATCTAAAGCAATTTTATTCTGTATCGCCACTCCTAATCTATACGGTTTTCCTTATTTGTTTAATTGGTCAGAGCTTGGGCGCTGAGAAGGACAGTCTTGACATAGTCCAGCATGATTGGGCCTTACCAAAATTTGAGCACCGTGCTGAAGCAGTGTTGAAGAAACTTGCGATTTGAAAAACCGAATCATGCAGTTGTCGGGCTGGCTCGAAAACATCGTTCTCTGCCTTGCGTGTTCCAGTCTTGGGTTTCTTCCATTCCCACCGGCAGGAAAGTCAGTTAGACTTAGAGCTATGAAAAATATAGGAACTTTTGAAAACCTTATTAAAGTCTGTAGCAAGGTTAAAGTTGTTCTGATCATTAAACAATGACACGCTTTGCTGGTTGTAGCTTGTATTGACTTTAAAAAATATTAAATTATTTTGAGATTCCAATTTTCATTTTTGCATCGCAGGAAATGTTTTCAAATCAAAATATTGTGGGTGACTTATATACAACTCTCAATCCTATTATTTCAACATGACATTATTATATTTGTAAAAGAGTGGTTTAAGTAATTTTATTATTATGTTTATGGATGCCGTGGATACAATTACTTTGCAAAAGAGGCTTTTGGAGTTGGTTAAAGAATGAAAGAAATAACAAAGTTGCAACTGGTTGGAATTATATTTTTCGAGGTTTGACGGAAAAGGACCCAAAGAAAAAAGTGCGTGCTATATTCTTTAATGGATATGATTAGCATGAATGTGGTCTGCAACTTTAAAGATTCACATTCACTCATAAGATTCAATTGAAGCAGAGCCGGCAGCCGAGGCTTCCCCTTCCTACCATGATCCATAGTCATTCGTTCTCAGTGGCCGAAACTTCGGAAGTTTTGATTGATTGATATATCTCTTGTCGATCCAAGGCCCACTTTGTATATATGGTGGCCTACCTGGACTTGCAGCCTGCTGTTAAATTGAAAATGGGAAAGAAAGAATCAATCAACCAAGAGGAAAATATACTTGAAAAAGAACGTGCTTATATACCAAAAGGAATAAAGATGTTTGCCCAAGGGTTGCAAATTGCAATTCCAAATATACAAGTCATGTACATTGAGAAAAAACACCCTACTTCCGTTTCATTGTTCCACTCTTCTTATATCTCTTCTCATGTCACTTATCAAATAAAGAGAGAGATTAAAAAAAAAAAAAAAAACAATAAAACGGAAGTAAAAAAGTATTTCTCCATAAACATATGTCAAGACGATAAGAAAAAACAGAAAGCTAGTTAGTTTTTGATTGAGCTAGCTAGCTCTCAATCAATTAGATCACTTGGTTCTTGTTGAAAAGAAACACATGTTCTGATTGTGACGTTTTTGGTGATTGCTTGGGATTTAAAAGCACTATATGGAATTGGACCAATTAAAACTTGGTAGTTACGTATAAAACTCACCACCCTTCTTCCATTACCATAGGCTTTCATGTTGAAAGCTGCAATTCAGAAGAAAAATTTATATATAGAATAGCTTTCATGTTGAAAGCTGCAATTCAAAAGAAAAATTTGTATATAGAGATTTTGTATAAGATTAAGCGCAAATATGTGACTTGAGAAACCTTCTCAAATGCAGTTAATTGATGAATTAAAAGAACGTAGCTTATTTAGAAAAAAAAATATTTTATTTTATAATTTTAAAAAGTAGTCTTTCTACTTTTAAATCATCCTCCGCGCACCATTTTATAAAATTTGGAACGTAAAATCTTTGCGTGCGTTTCGATCTTATATATTAGTAAGGAAAGAGCACGTCCTACATTCTACTTTGGACAAT
This sequence comes from Prunus avium, assembly GCF_002207925.1. The sequence goes on from NW_018922915.1 coordinate 34,599, forward strand.
TGCGTATGGGCAAAAGGGGATTGTTTTTCCAGCATGGCCAAAACTCAAGCTTACGTGTATGACACCTACACTACACACACACACTAACCGGAGTCATGGAATTGTTGACCAGCCGTTGACGCATGGGTCCCAACTCACTCCCCAGAGGAACTGCGCTCGGTTGTCCCGTCCCATGTTCTACTTTTTATACTTGTATTAAGAAGGCATGCCATGTAGACTACTTACTGACTGGTGCAATTGTTTATTGTTGTCATCACTCATCACACTAATTTTGGTGGGGGACACTCCCCACCGTCCTCTGCTCTTTAGCCTTTATCAAACTATTTCCCTTTGTTGCACATTCGCGGTTACAAATTAGGGAAGGAAACGATGTAAATCTACCCCCCTCTCGGTTAGGAAACAATTCCTTATTCCCGTTTTATTGCCTCATTCCTTCTAATTTTGATAAATAACGTGAGAAAAATATACGAAGAAAGGAGCTATGAAATGAGATTAATGAAGTCTTTATCCACAGATTAATGACAAAATACAAAATTAGTAATGAGATGACTTAATCTTATACTAATACACATCACACGAAATGATTATTTACATTACAAGGGGAGCATGGCATGGCATGGAATGGATGAATTTCATGACGCGCAAGTCGAGGCGAGGCATGATGGATCGTTTGCTTACTGACTTTCGTCCTAAATTCGAGTTAATCCGTACAAGAGAATAGTATACGCATCTCTAAATTATTATTATTATTATTATAGAGATCCACAATAACATAGTAATTAGATCAGTCAATGACGAATATGCCCTTTACTTGGCTATAGTATAGCTGTCCTGAGTACCTAAAATTGATAAGGGTAGTATAGTACGTGTGCAGTTGACGATATATTCAGAGCGATGAGTGGTATCCAGCAAGGCAAATCATACGGATGCAAGTGGGTCCGGAGTCACGAGTATCCGACCTGTAAAGCATCAACAGCAGGACCCACTGGGCCCCACGCAGCCCTCATCTTTATAGAAAGGGCGGTTGCCAAAGCCAAGCGCAATGGGCTCAAAGGATGGGAAGGTTTGCCACGGCAGCGTTTTTTATTTGTTTTGCATGTGGGTCCCACATGGAATGAGGGGCCCATGTGGACGGTGATGATCGCAGTTGGTGATGTTGGGTCCCACCCTGAGGCACCAGGCACCGGCCTTGATACGTTGTTCTCTTGTTTTTGGCTCGCGTCCAATTTGACGGAGTGGATGATCGATCAAAGTTGTTGTTTTTTGGTCCCAAATTCAATTCTCTTCAAAGTGATTATGATGAAGAATGAATGGTGAAACCTTAAAAATGGTAAACAAATTTTTGACTAGAATAGTAAAAGCTGCCTCTCTCTTTTTAACCACTAAACGACACTGCCATCAAGTTTGTACCCTCTGCTTTAATTTGTCTACTAATCCTGTGCATTTAATTAATTAATCAATTCATCAGAGCTAGTGACAAAATTGAATTATATTGCAGATTCTGTGCATTCCTCATGCCCCCGTGCTCCATCCCATGCCTATTCAACATTGAGTAGAAAATAAGAAAAATAAAATCTGCATTATCACCGCAACTATCACGGAATTAATCGTGTAATTGGTTGTATGGAAAGATGGGAATCCTTGTACTTTTGAATTTACTTGAGTTGAAATCCTAACTCTTGTCTCAAACTTTGTTCTATTCTCTTGTATAATAAAAGTGCGAAAAATTAGATGAATTTAATTTAGTGTAATTCTATTGCATCTTGTGTAACGTTTTTAGTTTGCAAAAGCAATGTTGGAACACTCACTCACTCATACTAGAAAAAGAAAAGAAGACTTTTAACCGAAATTAGGCTAAGCTTATTAGTGATGGGGCCTACTAACTAAGACATAAAAAAGAAATGGAGGGCACAAGAACATGAATGCATGATGGCCAGTCACCTACATGCCCTACTGCACAAAACATAGAAAAACCAACTCAAAAGAAAGATATGATGCTGATATGAGAAATGGCCTCCACCATTTGCCATTCCAATTCATTCATTGTCTACAAAGCTATTTCTATTACAAAATATACTTTAAAATCTGAAGGAAAAAAAAACACCAAACCAAAAACATTTACAACTAGACAAGTTAATGTCCTTTAATTTGTGTCAGTGACCATGAGGTGTCAAATTGCCAAAAGATTCTTCAAGTGCTCTCTTTCTCCTATTCTTTTTATTTCTTTTTATTTTTTTATAAGATTTAGGCATTGAGGCACTCACACATCTATCTATATATAGCTCTCACATTGATCATTTCTTTCACTCACTAGCAATTAAGCACTCTTTACTCACTCCTCCCATATCTTGATTCTTCAAGCATTCTATTTTCCCAGTTTCTGTTCAATTTTCATTACCCTTTGCTAAAGCAATGGCCACTGTTGAGGTAATGCGAGCTCATCTACATAGACACAATATCTCTGTTGCTTTTCCTGGTGTTCTTTGGTGTCAAAAACAACCCATCTGCAAATATATATATGTGTGTGTGTGTGTGTGTGTAGACTTGACTTATTATTTGCTACTGATTTGCACACAAGTATAAAGCTTGAAAGTTGATGGATCGACCCGTGTCGAAAACTAAGGATTTTATGTAATTTATGCTATTATAGTATTATGCAATATTAGCTTCTTCTCTTTTGGTCGAAAACAATATTAGCTTCTTAAAATGAAAATATGAGTGATTTTTTCGACAAAACTTGATTTTGAAGGTTGCACCAACAGCAACGTTGCAAGAGAATGAGGCAAAGACAATTGAGGTGATCAAGACTGAGGACAAAACCCCGGAAGAGCCTGTGGCTGCAGCACCAGCTGCTGTCCCTGAGTCTGAGGCTGCAACCACCGAAGAGCCAGAGTTAAACACACCAGTAGAAGCAGAAGCAGAGGCAGAGGCACCTGCTGCTCCTGAAGCTGAAGCTCCAGTTCCAGCTGAAGTTGAGACCAAGGAGGTGGCAGAGGAACACAAGGCTGCTGAGGGTGAGGCAGAGGAGCCAGCAGCAACAGAAACAGAGAAAACAGAGAAAATAGAGGCAGAAGAAGAGCCCAAAGAGGTCACAGCAGCGGAGCCTGTTGCTGCTGTTGCAGAGGAAACCAAAGAAGAGACCACTGAAAGTGCTGAGACACCAGCAGCTCCTCCTGCAGAGGAAACTACCACAGATGTTCCGGTCGAGAAGACTGAGGAGTAGAAGATTTATGACATCATCACCATCATCATCATCATCATCATCATCATCATCATCATCATCAGAGAAGTTTGTTTGTGGGGGTGGCCCGGGTGGGGGTTATTTTCTAGGTTGCATGTCCAATTTGGTCAGCTTCTTAGCTACATTTATATTTTGGTTTTTAGTTGATAATGGAGTAAGGTTTTAAATTAGTGGGGTTTGGCATTTGGAATCTACGCTTATTTTAAGCTTTATATCATATGTGTTCAAGACGATGGCATGCATGGTGTTAGATTGAGTAAGGTTTTAAATTAGTGAGGTTTGGCATTTGGAATCTACGCTTATTTTAAGCTTTATATCATATGTGTTCAAGACGATGGCATGCATGGTGTTAGATTGAAGTAAGTGGAATTGGTGTGAAGAAGAGATGTGATTTCTGTTAGTTTTGAATAATATTTATTTATGCACTTATAATATTCTTGTTTGTTTTGCTATATCTTTCTTCCTTCTTCTCGCCCTTGTTGGAATTTTTGTGAAAGTTTTGGCCTTCTTTATGCCAATGCTGGTATGAGCTTGCACTTCAAAGAGAGATCATGATGACCCTCTTTTATTTCTACCAACAAGTATAACCGCTAGTTAAGTCATAGAACATCAAAAGGCTCAACTCACACACATATAAGGAAGTGGAAATTAGAAATTTGGCTAGAATCATTAAGAAATTTTACATGAAAAAGTTGGAAAGTTTGTATAAGAATAAATTGAGTACACTACTGCTATTGTGAATGTGTATTTTTGCAGGTAAAGTGTAGGATCAACATGCATGATATTACCGCATGCATGCTGTGAAGCCTGTAATTGTAAAGGCTCAGTACTGAGTTTTTTGGTCGTGTGAGCAGCAAATGGGCATCCGGAGAGTAGTTGTTTGTCACGTAAGGCCAACGTAGTGCCACTCCGACCAAAAAACATGCATACCAAAACTAAAATGAGACGCGCATTACACCAATATATACAAAGTTTCTTTGATTACACACAAACTCAAAAATACTTCAATGAGGGAAATAATTAGCAACCAAAATGAGGCCAGTGACGGGTAAATCTTTGTATATATAGACTTGCATGCCATTGCATCATATCTGAGTGTACTAACATGTCATGAAATAAACGTCCGTTAAGCAGAGAAATTTTCTTATTTCTTGCCTCCCAATTTATTTATAGCTATACCCTATATAGACAGTTGACAAAAATAGCAATGACACTGCAAACTTTCAACAAAGAAAACACTAGCATAGTCCCTTCTAACATTAGCCAAATGACAAGACGGTGACGGTGTCCTATAATCTGTACAATCTGAGTACCGAGTACTTTTTATGTGCAGTCAAATCCCCCTTTTTACCCCAAAATGCAGATGCAACTACTAATATATCACCATGTCCCAAAGCTACTGCCAACATGTTCTTGGGTGATGATGTTAAGGCGGTCTTGCATGACAGCCATAGATGGATAAGTTGGGAAACACAACCGGTAGAAGCATGTATGAGACGAAGGCAGACGGCTGTACGGTTCTGAGGACTTGTAAATGTAAAGCCGAGAAGCCAAACCACTAAACCCCTCAACTGGAAGATACTTCACAGAGGTCCAAAAGAAGAGAAGAACCTTTTTCTGCTCTGCGGACATCTCCCCAACAATCTGCACAATTTTTAAAGAAATTAATTTAACCACATAACAAACTAGCAACAACTACTCATATTTATATTGCTATCAGCGGATTATGCAGCATCCAACTACCCCCAGATTAACATGGTCAATTGTTTCAGTTCCATGCTCAAAGCTTTACCAAAACAAAGCAACTTTTAGCTGCTTTTCCTGTCTTTCAATCATGCCTACATCAACCACGTAGTATAAAATGATCCCAGCTGCAAATGAAGTTTGAGGAACCGATGCTTTAATATCTAAAAGCAGTGCTAAATAACTAATTGGTTAGTCCAAAAGCCACCAGAATGAACTTTAAGACGATTCATCATGTTGGCCCATTGTGAGTTGAAAATTTTGATTTTCTAACATTTCATTACACCTCCTTATGTTCCATGATATTAGATCTATAAAGACTTCTTTATTTGGTCAAAGCATCTACGAAGATTAAGAAATCTAGACATCAGAGCCAAAAGAGGAAGGGAAAAAGTGCAGTACAAAGGTGATCAAGCAACTTCAGGCAAAAGCAGCATATAATAGATTTTATACCACTGTATTTAAAATACCATAAGTTGCCTACACGAGGCCCAACATTAACAAAAAAGTGACAATTTAAGTAACCGCATAAGTGAAAAACGTTTTGCTCCATAACTTCAGTGTAAAACAGTAAAATTTATCAAGGTACTTTATAACCACAACCTAAGAAAATATAAAGATGCAGTCTATCTGGAAATCAACTCCTATCCTCAAGTCCTCAGCCAATTTCAGCAGGAATGTAATAAACACAGATTTATTAGTCACCCCATCGTTAATTCAAAACCATCCTGTTGCATGCTTTCATTAATTTGAAAATCAAATCATGCACACAAGCAAAAGCTTCCGTGACCGATCTCAGTTAACAATTAAACCAAACTAGTTCACTAAGACTATTTTCTATTTTTTGAAAAAGGAAAAAAGATTTTATTACAAAATTCAATAAAGTACAAAGGTGGTCAAGATGACCACAAGAAAATAGTAAAGCAGAGGAAAGCAGAAAACAAAACAGGCCCCTACACACCCATCATGAGATCACCCCATTGTTAATTCAAAACCATCCTGTTGCATGCTTTCATTAATTTGAAAATCAAATCATGCACACAAGCAAAAGCTTCCATGACCGATCTCAGTTAACAATTAAACCCAACTGGTTCACTAAGACTATTTTCTATTTTTTGAGAAGGAAACAAGATTTTATTTCAATAAAGTACAAAGGTGGTCAAGATGACCACAAGAAAATAGTAAAGCAAAGGAAAGCAGAAAACGAAACAGGCCCCTACACGCCCATCATGACAAGGGTATGCATAAACTAACTCTGGAAAACGAGCGGATGGCTGCTTTCCAATCTAGCCAAATATTCCTAAAAGACAGGTCTCTAAAGTCTGGAAAATTAAGACTATTTTCTATGAGTAACACTGCTTGGCAGTTTGTCCCCAAAACTTTAGTGTGATTAATATGTTAACTTAATAGGTGAAAAAAAGTAAATATAAGATACATAGATAAATAAATAAAATAAACAAGATGCAAGTTAGATTTCTTTTCTGTGTAATTCTTGGTTGATTCAACTAATACAGCCCAGAAAAGCCAAGCATCCCCAGTAACATATACACATCAATATCTCAACCCAAATAGTAGTAGAGCGACAAATTAAGTCCATTCAACACCAGAAGTTTCCATATACATACACTAACCAAACTCCATGACAACTTAATTTTGTACATCATTACTTCAACTATACTGGATTATAATGACAACACATACACACTCAAAAGGAAAACCTGACACTCTTCTTTACCAAGAAAGGGCACTCATCCTCGATCAAACAATGCCATACATTGAAGGTATAAGAAGAAATCAAAGACAAGCATGACATTTAGGTTTCGTTTTTATTTAAATCTAGGGACTTTAGTTTACATATCTTTCTTTGGCGCTAGACTTTAGTTAATTTTTATAGTTAAATTGCTTGAATATGATGTTAACAATAAATAAAAGCTAGTATTTATATACCCAAAAAAAAACATGAAACTTATATGATTCATTGTAACTAGTCATTTTGATTTCATGATATCATACTCTATGTAGGCATTTAAATCCAATTCAATTACCTTGTATCTTGTTTTTTTTATGGTTCTTCCACTCAATATAAGTTTATTGTTAAAGTCCAAATCCATATTTTTAAATCCCTTCATCAAAATGGAGCCTAACATTGTGATCTGCAAGAAACTTCCCTTATTTGAAATGTGCAGCATCTGATATCCAAGGACACAAGTCTCACAAAACTCATGTTTGGTTTGTGCTCTGATGCTTAAAGGCGTTTTATAAATTATTTTCCTGCATTGAACAAAGGTTTTACATTTTTTATTTATTTTTTCCCTACGTCTTTATTCACCCAGCAAGTAAACAACCCAAGACAAATAACAAAAATGCATATTCATGTGATAAATTCACTATCACATACATATGTATCTGTTTCTTCATGTCTAGGTTTTGAAGAGCATAGATGTTAACCATCCCCCAATTGAAAATTCGTATGATAACAAACAAATCTTATGTGTACTTTCAGCAGGTAAGTAGTGAAGAAGCTATAGAAGGAAGGGGAAAGTGAAGAGAAGACAAGCACATTCAGTGCTAATAAAACCAGAATCAAGCAAGCATACCTGCCAGAACCAAAGTATTTGAGGATCGGTCTCTTTGTAGCCATTGTACTCAGTATGTGCCTTCCAATCTTCAACACTAATAGCACTTTCACTTCCGTGCAGCATCCAATCAAGATCTTCTAGTTCTAAAGTTCGGAAAAAGAAACTCTGGAGCCTTGAGCTACATAGAATATCAGCAAAACCTTGCGCAAATTGAGACACCTGCTCAGAGATAGATGTGACAAAGCGATGCTGAATTAGATAATTAACATATTCCTCCCTGTTCTTGCTATTCACAACTTTGCTTTTCCCACCAGGGCAAAGCTCCACAGTTTTCCTGGCTCCTAACTCCTCCACTTCTCTAACAAATGTCAATCCTAAAGCATCTGAATCAATAAAATCGGCATCCATTTCGAGTATCTGCTTGCAACTACTATACAAGAATGGATCAGCATCTCGTATGTCTTCCAAAGACAAATATAAAGTTCCAGCCAGTTGCTGGAAAAACACACGATCAAAGACAATGCCGACTTGCACTTTATGCATCAAAGCTAACGCAATCACCCGGCCAGCAAAGGTGAAATACTCAAGGTGGAGAGGATCCACCTTAGATGCTGCAAACAGAAAAGATGCATAAACTGAAAATAGTTCTCTTACGGAAGGAGTTATTTCTGTCAGATGATCTATGTCAGAATCTGCTATAGCCAAATACAACACAATAGAACTACAAGTTATTAATGATTTGTAGCAATTTTCCTCCCAGGGAAGCATAACCTGAAAATTACACGCAGGAAAAGCACTACATTCGAAACTGCCAAGTAATGCTAAAGTGGCAAATTCCATGAAATTGGAATAGTGATCAACAAGTGAGCAGAATTATGGCCTTCCATTGTCTGCCTACAGGGCAACCAACAATAACACCAATACTGACGACCAGACTGGCAATCCATGTTATCTGCTAGTCATTTCTTATTATAAATATTTCTAAAATATAGACACAGATGTTCAAGACTTTGACCTTTCCATATTGTCCAATGTTCATGTAATTCTGAAAAAAATTTAAGCACATTAAAAGTCTTGGAGTCGAATTAACCAAAACAAATTCATAGAAGGCGACGTCACCATTCTACTGGTCAAAGTCTTAACCTCAAGGTAAATTAACTACAATGCCCGCACCATTCAGCGAGATCAAACAAAGTAATAAGCTCTCTCTCAAACAAGCACAACTGAGACATGTTTAGTGATTTTGATAAACATTACAAAATCTAAGCATTGGTGTTTCATCATATCTATCAACTTACCAAGACTGTAATGTCTGTCTGCAATTTGGAACTTATATGCCAAAATCTTGGGTCAATACCATATCATATTTCAACACTCATCTATATATAAATGCTATAAAAGGATTTAGTCAATCATTTCCATCGAAAAATGGGGATAATTTTTTTATAAAACAAAAAACTCAAGACATAAGCAAAAATGAAAACAAAATGTATATTTGATGTTCAAGAACACCATGCATTAAAAGGGCATAGTAAGCACACCTGGATTAGGATAGAACCTTCTATGATCATGAGGGCATGCAACAAAAAGTGCATTTTGTGGATTAAATATGGCCTGGCATACCAAAAAGAACCACTCCCGCAGTACACCTGGACCTGTAGCTTCCTCATTTTTGAATTCCATAAATAAACCACCGTGCAGTGACTCAGGTTCCGCGCGTCCTATGTACTCAAATGATTCTGCCAACAATTGAGACCTATCAATGAGCATCTCATGCAGCTCCTCGTAGTCTTCTTTAACATCAGGGAACATCATCATTGCCAAATGCCTCCGAGACTCAAAATCAAGCACATCTTTGTGCTGAATAAGCCACTGATGATCGTCACTTCGCTTTGCACATTTGACAACAAGTGCACATAAAGAAGCCCTTCTAAGCCTCAGAATCTTCTTGAGTTGTTCTTCCCCGCCCTGATAAAGTATACAAATTCCACTCAACTCCTTCAAAATGGCCAGATACTGTGACCATCCAGAATGAACAATATCACCCTCCCCCTTTCCTTTCCCAGCCAAAGACTCTCCCATTTTTCCAAGGCATTCATCCATTTTTAGGAGCAAATCAGCCTGTATGACACGCAGAAGCTCAATCTCTTCCCCATACAAGGGATGCTTACAAGCCTTCCCTTTCAAGGATGCAGAAATAGGACCCTTGAAACACACTTGCCGCTCAACTGCAGTACGCAAAGGGAGCAAGAATGCCTTAAAATCACTTACATCATCCGACATTGGTCTGCCACACGTAGGATACTCCATACTCAGTTTCAAATCCCTGGACAAGATAGTTGCCAGCTCACTAACAAATGGAGATATCTCCTTCAACCCACCAATCAATCCCTCAACACTCTCCGAGTCCTGCAAATTTCCAACATTTTCCAACAAGGAACCAAGGGCGCTCCGGCACAGTAGGTACAGGGGGTCCTCCTGCCCTAATCTCCTAAGAAACTTACAAAACTCTAACACTATAGGCGCGCAATGATTATGCAAGTGTTTGGGCAACAAAGTAGGGTAGGAATTCAGAAAATACTTTATCGAAGTTTCGGCAACCGTTTTGTTACCTGGAAGAGTAGAAACATACAGCATCAGCAGTGCCAAGGGGGCTGAGGACGGGACGAAGACCTGGAGATGGCTAACCCCAGAGTCGTTCTTCTCCTTCTGAGCCATGGCCAAGTACTGGCTCATCCGGCTCTTGATGTATTTCGATGGTTCGTGAACCACTTCACCTCGGCACAACCGAAATGCTGTGGTGACTATGTCCTCCAGGACTTGCCACGCCTGGGGGTGGTCGGTGCTTCGCAAGCGCCCCACCAGTTGCAAACTGGCGTCGTTTTGGATGGAGCACTCGGCCAGCGAGTGCTCCCACTGAAGCTGTTTGCCTCTGTAAATAAGCCTCTGCTCGAAAACCGGAATGCCGGTGATCGTTTGGATGCGCTCGTGCAGCGATTTCACGGTGTCGTGAGCGTAGGCCTGGATTACAAGATTGTTGCCCCCCGACATGGTTCTGATGAAGAATTGGAGCATGGCTCGGGACCGAGTCGACTCGGGGTGGGTGGACTCGCCGTGAGAGGTCGATCGGGCATTGGGAACCCTGGAATTGAGGTGGTCGGTGTTGCCTGAGGAGTGAGGGGGGTTGGCGGCGCCGTTGGACGACGAATCGACCGCGTTGGGCTCGTCCTTCCTCATTCTGACGTGTACTAGGTCAGAGAGAACGGCGTCGTCCTCGTCGTCGGAGAAGGTGGGCCCGCCATAGTCGTCTAATTTGCGCTTGGAGGACAATCGCTGGTGTAGTTGATCCACCGCGGCGGCGACGGCGGCAAGGGCTGTGCTGTCGCTGCGCTGGTAGGCGCAATCGACTGTGCTGGTGGTGGGGCTCCCGGTGATGGACATTTACAGGTGGGGCCCACCCGCCAGCCGGTTCCTGGAAAAATTCAAGCGCACGGTGGGCGTGGGTGCATGGAATCGCAGCCGCTCCGGGAAGCAAATCGCGAAAATGAGAAGCAGAATAAAATTAGGGGTGAGTGTGTGTGAGAAGAAACGCGAGGGGAATTGGGGAAGACGATGATCGGGAAGGGGTCGTCTCACGTCTGGGCTTCACAGCCGTCATCTACAAAGACTGTAATCCCACGCTATTATATATTTCTTTATATATATTTTGATTTATTTAATGTTTGTGTGTTTCAATTCAATTGAATTACAAAAATGCCCTCTGCTCTCTAGTTCTGCTACTTGTAAGTTGTAAATTATAGTGGTAGTAGCGGGTTTAAGTGTTGAGCGAGTCGTACAGCTGGCCCTATTGAATTTAATTTTGATTATTAAATTACTTTGATGCCCTATTGAGTGTTTTGGGTTTTTTTTTTTATAAGATTTTGAGATTGGGTTTATTTTAAGAAATCAATAGTAGTTTTGTAATTTAAAATAAGTTAAAAGTCTTTTTGTTATGTTGTAAACGGACTTTGAGTGTGTTTCTAAAGTCCATTTCATATAAGATTTTTTAATAATTTGAGCTCCTATATTGGGTATAATAGTGAATCTCCTTTAAAAAATTTAGAATCCCAATTTTGTTAATGTGGTAGATTTTCTAACTTGTAAATCTATTAAAATCAACAAATAAATACAGATTGGTTTAACTTTTAAAAAAGAGGGGCCCGAAGAAAACAAAGGAAAAGAAAAGGGTGGAATGGTAAAGAGGTGGGCAAAAGGGCTCTAACTAGTAACTGTATATGCATAATGTATAATGTATGTATGTGCGTGTAAACTGTAATGGAGACGTGATGAGTTCTTCTTCCTGTTATTGAATTTCTACGTCGCTTCTTCTTCTTTTTCTTTTCAGCAGCACTCGCTCTTTAATTCCATTGCCTTCTCTTTTCCCACTTACTTTTTCAATAATAATAACCACAGAAAAAGAAAGTTGAACTGCCATCAGCGAAAAGCCATCCAATCCAATGCAAAAATGACCGGCCTAATGTTTTGACGGTTTCTTTCTCTTATACATACACACACACTCGGTCAGTCTGAGGTTGTTTCAGCTGCCAATATCAGCAGCTTATTATTAAACTAATGAAAACATAAAATACACAATGGATTGAGTGGAACAGTGTTTTAAATGGACACTGAAATGAAAATTCCTAATCAAATATGGAAATTGGCTTTACTTAGCCTCCAAGGAGCTTCTTCTTCGAGTCTTCTCACCTTTTGGAGGCCCAAATACGATACTTAAACCAAAAAAGTCTCTGCTCTGAAAATGCAATCAGATGACTTTAGAAAACTAGTTTCTAAGCGCTCCTCCTTCAGTATCACTAACGAGCTATTTTAATCAGCTCATCGCCCGCAAGCTAAGCCATAGATAGACCATCTAAGTTAACATCGCTTTGAATCCAATATATATAGTGAAAAGGGGTAAAACTTGTCAATAATAATATCACTCTCGCCTGGACGACCAGAGCTGGAGCTGGCCAACAAAGTTCAATACAGAGTCTGATAGGCTGTTGTCTTATCCTCCCAAACTGTTACGAAGACGGTACAAAACGTCAAGTCGAGCCAGTGAATCAGAGTATGAGAAGTGCTTTTTCTATAATAATCTAGTGATTAGAAAGCAATGTTCTCATTCCAGCCACTTTCTTACAACGTGAGATAGGGACCCATATCCACTAAACAACGCTCACCTGATCCCTCATTGATGATAACTGAAAACTAAGAATAAGACTCAGAACATAGAGCATATATTGAGATTTTCTGTATGAATTTCACTGAATGAATATTACAATGTACAGTTTAGCTTATATACAATTGTAAGGATTGAAGGCTTAAGTAACTAACAGCCATGCTTAACAGATGCTAACAATAACACGTGGGTACTCTTACAACACTAAACTAACTTGAGCTGATGTGTTCATCCATCAATTGAGGAACCCAACAAGATGAAGAGAGAGATGTCAACCCTACACTTGTGGTGCATGCGTATTTACAGTGAAGCCCAAAAGTCAAACCCTAATGTTCAAAGCCACGCATGTTCGAACACAATTGCCAAAAACAATCAAACTGAACCAAGAGAATGCTATACTTGTTGATTTAAAAGGTTTTAAGTTCCTACATAGTCATTTGCTGTACATACAAAATTCGAAAGCACATGGACTTATTACATTCAAAAACGTAGTGATTATTACATTCAACAACAGCACAGTAACTATTACATTCAACAACAGCACAGTAATTGTATTAGAAAGTACGTAATTATCACATTCAGGATCTCTTACAGAAGGTCTTAACTGGAAGAAAAAGACTCTTACAGAAGCACCTACTTGTTGTTGGTTAGCAGCTGTGGAAGAAGAAATATGCACCTGATATGGTAACGATTGGACAAAACCTGACTTGAGTATGTTCCTACAAAGGAAGTTTAAGCATTGTAAGGTAATTATGCTCTAGTCGATTGGCACACGGATGTGCTCAGCTCAAATTCAACATGGTTCCTTCATCTTCAGCCCTGAGAGAAACAAATGTGTCAAGGACCAAAGTAGGTGGGTGAATGAGACACTCATGCATTCAACTTTTAGATATCCCCGGTTCCTACCTTTTTTCGAAGCAAACAACTGAGAAATAAAACAAGGGAGCTATCTAAACTAGAGTACAAGGATAATTCAGAAAATTACCTCTCCGCTCTTTGTTCTTGTCTTCTTTTCTGATTGCCTAAAGCACCAACTTGAAGCCTTCAGCCAGGAAATCATCCCTGATAAATACAAGGACCAACTCAACTCATGGGGCAAAGACTACTGATTCACATAATAGTAGGTAAACAATATTACAGCAAAATAAGCAACACTGATACTTATTGCAGATACAATGAAAACAATGCCAAAACAATCTCAATAATCACAACATGGATACTTATCGCAGATACAAACAAATAAATTGGCAATGAAGTGCAAAAATTCATGTCATTTACCTCTTCTTATTCTTCTTCCCCCCTACAGATTCCTGCTTTTTCCTGTCATCTCGTCTACTAGGATAAACTGAAACAAGGCTTTCCATACAAACTACAGCCTCAAACAAATCTGGCAAACCACGAACCTTAACACTCTTGACCCTCTGACTTTTCAAGTCAAACCAAACAAGATTTTCGTGGTCTTGTTCCAACAAAACTTCACGGCCATTTTTTGAATACACCAGAGGCCTAACACTCTTAATCCTTTGAGCCTGCGTTAAGGTAAGCAACTTACTCCAAGACTCTTTAACCCCATACTCCTTTAGCGTCCAAACATCAACACCCGCATCTTCATATTTAGCTACAATACAAAGACACCCTCCCAAGTACCCTACATCAATCTGGCATATCCTGTTCATGCTCTCCGGCATCGGCACCTCCCGAAAAGTCTCTTTCACAATGTCAAAGGCAATGACCAATTCGGTTGCAAGTTGATCCAATTCAAGCTGCCGGGTCACCACCCAATGCACACAACCACTCACAAGAATACCCATTTTTCGTGTATAACAGAGCACATAAGGCATGTCTTCGACTTTCTTCCACGCATTGTTTCTGAGGCTATAAACCTTCACCTCAGACTCGAACGAGAGGTAATCCAATCCGATGAACTGGGAAATCCTGACCAACTTATAGTCATCGTGACCGGCGTCGTATCCGAGCCCATAAACCCTCGCACCACACAAACACATGCCCGAGTCACGCTTTCTATCGGAGGGCAGAGAGGGCAATACCCTGTACTTTTTGGTAGATGGATTCCAGAGAGCGATGTCTTCGGCCACATTACAGATGCACAAGAGGCCGTTGCAGGAGCCCAAGACGCGAATTCGATTGCTGTAACACATGAGAGGGTGATTGAGCTCGACGGCGTCGTCTAAGGAATCGAAATTGATGTAATAGAGGTCAGAGTCCTTTCTGAGAATCAAACTGAGATGGGATTTGGCTTCTGCGGATTTTTCAAGGTGGAGATCGATGAAATAGGGGCTGTCGATGAGGGAACGCCATGGTTTGGCAATGGACCTGAAGCAGAGGAGGCGCCCAACTTGTAGACGAGAGAGTATGCTGATGATGACCTCAGGTGGGAGTTCCACCATGATTGCTTGGATTTCAAGCTGTGTCTCTGTGCTAGATGTTGGAGTCTTCATTTCTTAAATTTGCTTTCTCTTACTCTTTCTCTCAGCTAGGGATTTCAGTTTCACAGTGCTATTGCAGTTGGGCGAGTGTGAGTGGCGATTGTTGGAGAGAAGCGAGAGTCTCCGAGAGCGCTCGTTTTTACAGAATTATCCTTCCAATTGAATAAATAAGGGAATAAATAAGGGTGATTTTGACTTTCCCACGGGAATTGAGCAAACGTAGGGTTAACGTGGAGCAACACCAAACTGCCTTTTCTCTTCCTTCTCCTATTTTTATTCATCAGTTTCAGGTCCACAATACCTGCTTCACGATAAAAGAAAAAAATTATATATTTTTTTAGTCAAGATATATATATATATATAATTGAAATTAAAATTATCTAATTGGAATCATCTTTACATAAATTCGACTAAAATGGGCCTCCATATGTGGAGAAATGGGTGAGTTCAATTCGTAAGTTTGGGCCTACCAAGGTAGCCCAAAAAGTTCTATAGCTTCTCAGGGCACAAGTTTGCAAAGATTTAGATGAGGAGGGAGCTAGAACGGAGAGTTTATAATGAGAAGTTTAAAGTGAGGAGGTTAATTTCACCATCAACAAATATAAAGAAATTGTTGGACTTAAACATTTTAAATGTTTTAATAATAAGATTGGCATTATCAAATAGCCTCCTCACTTTAAACTCCTCATTGTAGCCCCTTCCGGAGATAGAATAGAATTGAGTGATGTTTTTTGTTTGAGACAATCCAACTCTACTTTCTCAAGTCTTTTATTCCCAACCTTAAATAACATGTGGCTGTTTTTTTTTCTTCTTTTTTTTAATAAAACATGTGTTCTTAATATTTAATTTTTTTTTATATATACAAGCAATATTCTACCTTAATCTAATCTAAACTATGGGAGGAGGGAGATTCGAAATGAGGAGCTCTAAACCAACTTGTGTTCATAACATCTAACATTTTAGTTTAATTGCAAATGTGTATTTGTTGTGACTTTGCACATCGTCCCTGGGAAACCTGAACCTGTACAACACTTTGCACATGCATGATGATAATAGGAGTTGATGTAAATATTGTATTTCTTACCAGAAAAACTGAAGGAAATCCCACGTTTTTTTTTTCTTATTTTTCTTTCATGGTCGAAAGAAGTCGAAAATTTTGATCAGTCTCGAAGTCAGTGTAGAAAGAAGAAGAGAGACAACACAATGTTTGTCCCACTGAATGATGATAGTATGATCTGAAGCTGTTAAGGATTGCATGCTAAAAAACAGAGCACGAAACTTCTTCCCAAGTCACTCATTTTGAAGCTATTTGCGTTTTGCTTTCTCTCTGAGAAGAAGAGAGAAATTGAAGAACACGTATATGGGTTAATTCATTCTCTGTGTGACAAATCAAAGAATTAATAAACTTGTTTGTTCTTCTTCCTTCTAGAGTTTACTAGTAGCGATTGATGATGACAGAAAACAGAGCAACGTGGCATCACATGATGATTGATGATGCCGTACCCATCCACATGGACATATGGACATAATCTGCATTATTGTGATGATTTTCCTGTTTTCAGTCCCCCACACGTTCCTCCTTTTGCCCTTCAAACCCTAATTATTAGATTGGGCAACCAAATTGAGAGTGGGTTTGATTGAACATTATTTGTTCATGGGCCCGTCCTCGCGAGGCTGATCATGATTCATGATGTGAATTATACGTTCTCTCCATCAGATTAGGAACCAAAGTGAAAAGATTACTACTAAGACTTAAATCTTCTTCAGCAACGTAACAAATTGGGCTCTGCCACTTGTACAGACACCTCATTTTGAGGTCAAGAAAACAGAGTTTATGAATTATTATGACTCAGCTTCTCTATCCTTCCCCAACCATATCCAAATTCCACAACTTTTTTTTTTCTTTCTTTCCTTTTGTAATATTGTAATATTGACATATTCCATGCTACATACATCATACATGGTTTGGTTTATAAATTATAAATTATAAATTATAATTATAATCAATCATGCAGATCATCATAGCCTGGCCCTGGCATTATTCTTCTCTCTCTAGTTCATGGTTGAGGCAATTCCTTTCCTGTGGTTCTCCCCTCTCTACACATCTGTGGACTCTGGGCCCCACCAATTTGGAGTGAAAGACCGTCTCTAATAACAAAATGTCATACTTGGCCATGGTCTTGGCTATACCCTTAGCAAATAAATAGCATTTATTAGTGGCAAAATCCAATTTAGTATACACTAGAATACAAGAACGGAAATGGAACACTGTAATTATAGAAAGGAAAGGCAAACTTGTCTGCTAATTCCTTTCTTTCTATACAAAAGCCAGCAACCATTTATATTCAGTCATTTAGTTTCCTTATTCATTACTCCAATCCAAAGTTCCAAACTCAATTAATTATCAGATGGATCATCCCATCTCCGATGACCCCAAATCCCCACTTCTCCCTCTCCACCACGATCCCGATCCAATCCAACAGTCACAAAACATCCTGTCAGGTTTGAAATCCACTCTAACACTCAAGACCTTGTTCGTCCTCCTAGGACCTCTTCTGTGCACCATTATATGCCTCTATGTCAAGCTAGATGGCCCTGTGGCTAGCCGGAACATGCTGGCAGTGCTTGTTTGGGTCTTTGCTTGGTGGCTCACAGAGGCTGTGCCTATGCCCATCACCTCCATGTCTCCGCTCTTTCTCTTCCCGCTCTTTGGAATTGCCTCTGCTGATGATGTCGCTCACTCTTACATGGATGATGTCATTGCGCTAGTTCTTGGAAGTTTCATACTGGCTCTTGCTGTTGAGCATTATAACATACACAGAAGATTGGCCTTGAATGTCAGTTTCTCTAATCTCTAATCTCTACTCTAATATAATAATTATATTATATGGTTTAGTTTTTCAAACTTGTCATCTTTTCTTTGGTTCTCGTAAATTAATTAACCCCTAGGCTATGATCAAACCAGAAAACTAAATTAGAATTTTTGTTACTGTTGGTCCTGTCATATATTAAATACTAACCTATGTTTGAACTTGTAAGTTAGGCCGGTTGACCTGCACTTTGTACTCGAGTTTAATCTCTATCTCCCACGTGTCTTACATATGTTCACTTCGACTTGTTACATAAATTAAAAATTACAATCATTGTTGTCTTTGTCAATTTCATAGCATAAAAAGCATTTTAAATTCTGAATTATCGTACTAAAATGTTGTCCTCAATTATTATTCGAGTGAGTCTGAGACTGAGAGTGATTCACGGTATGTGGTGGGCCATCCACACAGATAACCATGCTATTCTGCGGAGATCCACTGAATCCCCCGCTGCTCCTGCTGGGAATATGCGCCACGACAGCTTTCGTCAGCATGTGGATGCACAACGTGGCAGCAGCTGTGATAATGATGCCGGTCGCCACCGGGATCCTCCAGCGCTTTCCAGTGGGCCCCGACCAGTCCGTCGCTGTGAGCAAGTTCTGCAGGGCTGTGGTTCTGGGGGTGATATACTCAACAGCCATAGGAGGGATGAGCACTCTCACGGGGACAGGTGTCAATCTCATATTGGTTGGAATGTGGAAGAGCTATTTTCCAGAGGCAGAGCCCATCAGCTTCAGCACCTGGTTCTTTTTTGGGTTCCCTCTGGCCTTGCTCATATTCTTGGCTTTGTGGGTTATACTTTGTTGCTTGTATTGCTCAAGGAATTCAAGCCAGGCTCTCTCTGGTTATTTGGACAAAGCCCATTTGAAGAGGGAGCTTGAAATGTTAGGTACAATATTATAATCAGTTAGTGTCTATTTTTCTCTTTTATTTTCTCTCTGAATCTGAATTGAACTCATCACCTTCTGTCTAATTCATATTTCCAAGTCAGCTAATTACAAGTGTTGTTGTGATGAGACAGGTCCAATGGCTTTTGCTGAGAAGATGGTATTGGCTGTGTTTTCTGTACGTTTAACTTTTACTTCATTTTGAAGTGTACATACATGTTGACTTTGATGGTTGGATTTGGATATGTGTTTCAATTATAATTATGATGATGACAAGAAGAGTTTTGTGCAGATGCTGATAGTTTTGTGGATGACAAGAAGCATAACAGATGACATTCCTGGGTGGGGAACCCTCTTCAAAGGGCGTGCTGGTGATGGAACTGTCAGTGTGAGTATTTGCTTGGCCCTTCAAAATTTAACAACATAACTTGAAAATGGCCTTTTGTAGTGAATTTGGATTAATTAGAAATTAACCATGTAGGTCATGATGGCAACTTTGCTGTTCATAATTCCGAACAAAAAGCAAAAGGGAGAGAAGTTGATGGACTGGAACAAATGCAAGAAGCTACCTTGGAACATCATATTGTTACTAGGAGCTGGTTTTGCCATTGCTGACGGAGTTCGAACCAGTGGCCTTGCAGACATTTTATCAAAAGCCTTAGATTTCTTGGAGGCAGTTCCTTATTTTGCCATTGCGCCTGCCGTCTGTCTCATAAGTAGCACCATCACTGAGTTTACATCAAACAACTCCACCACCACGCTGGTTGTGCCTCTTCTAATTCAAATTGCAAAAATCATGCATGTAAATCCACTCCTTCTTATGGTTCCTGGAGCCATTGGGGCACAATTTTCTTTCTTGCTTCCAACAGGAACACCTTCAAATATAGTTGGATTTACCACTGGCCACATTGAAATTCAAGATATGATCAAAACCGGGTTGCCATTAAAGATTGCTGGAATTGCTGTGCTCTCCCTTTTGATGCCTACACTTGGTAACATTCCTAGTGTCTCAGTTATCAGCTAACTATTTTGTTTTTGACCAATTTTCACAAGTCACTAATGAATTTTTGGCTATTGCAGGAGCATATGTATTTGGGACTAACGAACCAGTTCAATGACTTGAAAATTCGAAATATTTTCGTGTCTTGTGAAATCTCAGGCGCAGGGCATAAGAAAAATATTATGTGTGTGTGTGTATATATATATAGTCACACTCACAAGCACAAAAATACTTCTCTTCTCTCACAATTTTCCCCTGCTTCTTTTTTGCATTCCTTCGTTGGTAGGTAGAGCTTTGTATGTACATCTATGATTGCAGCCATTTGCAATTATATTAAATAATTTTCAATTTTGTGTATCTCATTATTTCTCTGATCTGTAGTGTTGTATAAAAGTTTCTTAGGAGAATGCTATATTTGCTTTTCCTACAACATTACTTGCAGTTTTGCTCAAGAATATGAGAAAAACTTGTCTATACCCGGGCGTCTCACATTTAGTATATAATGTGAGTGGCGTATGGGCTATATGTGTGAGACGTCCGTTTTTTTCTCCAAGAATACGGGGAATGCAAGAGAGGAGCGGCAATAACGCGCCCCTACTCCCATGCTACATGATTGGATGACCCTTAGCAAATAAATGACATTTAGTGTCAAATTGCCGATTAATGAACACAAAAATGGAACATTAGAAAGAAAAAGTGACTTTGAATTTGAATTTGCTCACACTCTAATATCAACAAGAAATCAAATGGATATTCCCCCCTCCAATGACCCCAAAACCCCACTTCTCCCACTTGATGATCCAAACCAAAGGTCACAGATAAAATTCTCTTCATCATTGAAATCCATTCTAACATCCAATAACTTCAACATCCTGCTAGGGCCTCTTTTGAGCACCATTATATGTCTCCATGTCAACCTAGATGGCTCCCTCACCACCAGCCGCAACATGCTGGCAGTGCTTGCATGGATTTTTGCTTGGTGGCTCACAGAGGCCGTGCCCATGCCAATTACCTCCATGTCCCCGCTCTTCCTCTTCCCGCTCTTTGGCATTGCCTCTGCTGATGATGTTGCCCACTCTTACATGAACGATGTCATTGCCCTTGTTCTTGGAAGCTTCATATTGGCTCTTGCCGTCGAGCATTATAATATACACAAAAGATTGGCCTTGAATGTGAGTTATCTTCTAGTTTTGGTTATCTCACAACAATTAACGCACATTGCATATAAATTTTGAATCTTTTATTTATTTATTTATAGATAACCCTGGTGTTCTGCGGAGATCCCCTGAATCCGCCATTGCTGCTGCTGGGGATATGTGGGACCGCAGCCTTCGTGAGCATGTGGATGCACAACGTGGCGACGGCGGTGATGATGATGCCCGTCGCCACCGGCATCCTTCGACGCTTTCCGACAGGCCCCAATCAGTCCGTCGTTGTGGGCAAGTTTTGCAGAGCTGTGGTTCTTGGCGTGTTATACTCCATAACCATAGGAGGCATGAGCACTCTCACGGGGACAGGTGTCAATCTCATATTGGTTGGGATGTGGCAGAGCTATTTCCCAGAGGCAGCTCCAGTCACCTTCAGCACCTGGTTCTTGTTTGCTTTCCCTTCGGCTCTGTTGATGTTCTTGGCTTTGTGGGCTTTATTGTGCTGCTTGTATTGCTCCAGGAGTTCAGGCCAGGCTCTCTCTGTTTATTTCGACAAAGCCCATTTGAAGGAGGAGCTCGAAATGTTAGGTAGGTAGGTGAGGGGAGCACCTCAATTTGTCATATTTTTTTCAATGAATTGGTCCTACTATCTTTCTGCTCTCTTTTTTTTGTTTGGTAATAGTTGTGAAAAACCCAACATGCCAGAATAGGCTAACACATTTGAACTGGTGTGTGAATTATTGAACTAATGTTCACTATCCAATTTTAGGCACTAGACAACACCTTGTAGCTAATTGTATTTCCAAATCAACTTATTAGTGTTGATGCGGCACGGGCAGGTCCAATGGCTTATGCTGAGAAGATGGTGTTGGCTTTGTTTTCGGTGCGTTGCCACTTAGTTTTGCATAGTTCTTCTGAGTGTGTTGGAATGTGGATATGTCTTCCAATTCTTATGACAAGAAGAGTTTTGTGCAGATGCTGATAGTTTTGTGGATGACCAGAAGCATAACAGAGGATATTCCTGGCTGGGGAGTCCTCTTCAAGGGCCTTGCCGGAGACGGAACTGTCAGTGTGAGTATTGGCCCTTCACATTGCTTAAGATTAACAGAGGCCTTCCCTTTTGTAGTTGGATCAGATTTTGAAGTGTGACTTGAAACCATGTAGGTTATGATTGCAACTTTGCTGTTTATAGTTCCTAGCAAAAAGCAAAAGGGTCAGAAGTTGATGGACTGGGACAAATGCAAGAAGCTACCCTGGAACATCATATTGTTATTAGGTGCTGGTTTAGCCATCGCTGACGGGGTTCGATCTAGTGGCCTTGCAGATATATTATCAGAAAGCTTAGATTTCTTGGAGGCAGTCCCATATTTAGCCATGACACCGGCTGTCTGTCTCATCAGTAGTACCATCACTGAGTTAATCACATCAAACAATGCCACTGCGACGCTTATTGTTCCTCTCCTGATTCAAATAGCAAAAACTACGCATGTGCATCCACTCCTTCTCATGATTCCAGGAGGCATTGGGGCTCAATTTGCTTTCTTGTTTCCAACAGCAACCCCTTCGAATACCGTAGGGTTTGCAACTGGCCACATTGAAATCCAAGATATGATTAAGATTGGCTTGCCATTAAAGATTGCTGGAATTGCTGTGCTGTCCCTTTTGATGCCTACACTTGGTAACATTTCGTTTCTTATCTCTTATCAGCTATCTTTGACTAATTTTCTGTAGTTGTTGTACATGATTTTGTAATGATATGTGATGACTGAGTTTTGGCTATTGCAGGAGTTTATGTATTTAGGACTGGCGAACAAGTTCAATGACTTGAAAAGCTCAAAATGCTAGATTGTCTTGCGAAGTTTCAGGGTATAACAAAAAGCATTATATATTTCATCAGCACTAGTTGTCTACTTTAATTTTGTATCCTTGATGTCAGATTCAGCTTTGACAGATGTAAACATCAAGTAGGCATATGTTATACAAATTTTTGTAACTTTGTGCATAATGTACAGAAATCATCTTCAACTTCAGCATAGAATCCTTATTAGTACAACAGTGCAATTTACAATCTTGTGTTATGAATCGAATGAAAAACTCGTATTACAGATGCGTTCAAGATGGAATGCACGCCATTTTGAATAACATACAAATTCATCATCCTTGCAGGACATGACCAAGTAAATAGAAAGCACATACCTTGTAATTTAAAAATACTGCACTCTGCACTCTTCCTCTCAACTAAAACAATAACAGAAAACGCTACACTCCAACAAGAATTATATGGTTATTGCTACAGCAAGAAACCAGAAGTATGTTAAACAACAGTCCTGGTTTCTTGATTTTTTCTCCAATAATGATGCATCAGTTTGTACTGCTGCAATAGTCCAGTATGAAGCCAGAATTATCTTCAAGTCACCAGTGATCAAATTTAAGCAATACCTCCAAATAGCAGGTGATTTGTCAATTCTCAGCAATCTGACACCTTAATCTTGATTCTTTCTCCAGATCCCGGATTCAATAACAGAGCACGGGAAATCTTTCAGCTTGTAGCAATGGCTAATCTCCATGTAGCGTAGTGCAGGCATATCCTTCTCCAAGTCCTTCCACTGTAAGTCTAGCTTCATCAAGTACTTCAAACACAGACCTTCGACTTTCCAAGCGGGGTGACCACTGCTTAGATTGACAAGGTCACTATTCTCAATACAAAGATACTTCAATCTAGAAAGCTGTTTGGGATTGACCCAGCTGGGGAGAGTTTCTCGTCGGTAATACCTCAGATACAGCTCTTGGAGGCTTGGAGGAGGGGTCAGCTTATCTAGCATTTCGAAAACATCTTTCTCTCTACAATCTTCTGCATCGATAGCTAGAACCTTGAGCATTTTAAGCTGAGATAAGACATCAAGTTCATTGTCTGTGATTTCGGCGACATCACTTATATGCATTCGCAGTACTCTTAGGTGGATCAGGTCCTTAATCTCAAGAAGCTGGAAACATTGCTTTCTATGCTGATTCACAACCTTGAATCCGGAGAGTTCTTGAAGATAAGACAGCCTTCCTAATCCCTGAGGCAAGTACTGGATGGGACACCCCACAAGGTCCAAGATAATCAGCTTCTTCAAATTAGCGATTGATGGGTGTATCTTTTCTAGATGGCTGCACCCATTTAAAATCAACAGTTGGAGGTTGAGGAGTTTATGAATTGAGGATGGCACTTCTTTTAGGGCTTGGATACCACTCAAGTTCAAAGATGCTAGGCGCTTAAGGGAACTGATCCAGTTGAAGAGATCCTTTACACAAGTCTCATCCACTGTGCAGTTTGATAAATCCAACATTCTCAGGGATCGCAGAAACCCCGAAATCCTGTCAAACTCAAATCGGCGGCTTGACATCAGTAACATTGCCCTGAGCTTTGAACTATATTTCAACGATTTTTCATCCATTTCATCAATAAAACTTAACCACCGAGAATTTGCTGTCAACTTCTGCCTGCTTTGTTCGTTGAAACTGCAAAACTCCTCCTCCTCCGCAATCATGATTATCATTTCTCTCACCATATCATGTATCTTGCACTTATAGACTCTCCCATCAAAGCCTCGCTGCTGCACGATTTCAACCAGGCATCTGCTGATAAGTTCTGCAAGATATTCATATCCCACTTCTACTGCTGTTTTTGAGCCTTTGCCCTGAACCAGGCCCTCTCCCACCCACCAGTGAATTAACTGATCGGCACTTATCTCAGCGTCTTCACGGTAGATGGAGAAACACAACATGCATTGTTTCAGAAAAGGCGGGAGTTCATCATAGCTCAACCGCAAAGAAGCCATAACTGAACTAGCTTTTCCCTCTGTTGTTAAGGCATGAAAACTTTCAAGAATGTCTCTCCACTGGGAAGGGGAGTTGATCTTTGATGCCAATAAGGATCCTATGGTCTTGATTGCTAGTGGCAGTCCGCCGCATTTCTTCAAGAGTTCCTTTCCAAGATTTTCAAACTGGTCATCCGGGCATATTCCCCTGCTTGAAGAAAATGCAAACTTGGAGAACAAAGACCAGCTTTCATCATCGTTAAGAGTATTGGGACGGTGAATTCGCAAGCTCTCAACTCCCATACTAATTGCGACATCTTCATTTCTAGTTGTAATTATGATGCAGCTGTTTTGTTCTGGTAAAACAGAACACAGGTTAGTCCACCAGTCCACCTCTGTGTGACTCCACACATCATCCATAACAATGAGGCATCTCTTCCCTTTAAGTCCTCCCTGAATTTTCCTCAAAATCTGAGTAAGACCAAAACCAGAGACATTTTCTTCTAACCTTTCCAGGATGCTCCTCATGATCCGCTCGGCGCTGAAAGACTGCGAAACACACACCCAGATCATCTTGTCAAAGTGGGCTAATACTTTCACATCATGAAAGATTTTCTGGGAAATGGTAGTTTTGCCTAAGCCCCCCATTCCCACAATGCCTATGCGGTGAAGCGGTTTGGTGGTGTCAAACATCCAACCCTTTATCTTTTCGACATCTTCATCCAATCCAATGGTGTCAGTTGGGTTCCAGTCCTGTGACATAATTCCCCTAACTTGGTATGAATCATCTGCATGGATGCTATCTGGAGCCTTCAAAAACCTGCCCAATGTCTTCTCTATCTCCTTCATATGCCGATTAATGTCTCTCAGCTTCTTGCCCGTACGATGATAGAAGAATGGATCGTGAAGCAAGTTAACGGCCCAGGATGCATCTTTCCTATATTCATCTCTGACCAAGCAATCTGTGAGTACATCATCAGCTTTATAAATCACTTCCTTCAAATTTGACAAGCCTGCCCTGACAGTTTCGTTCTTGTGATTGAGATTCTCTGTGTCTGCAAGTAAAGCCCTGGCAAGATCAAGCCCTGTCTTCATCTGCTTAAACTGGCCGCTAAACTCAAGCGAAAATTGAGCTTGGTTCACAAGAGCTTTGAACACTTGTTCCGTCAGCGTTTGGATCATAGAATCCACTATTAGCATCTCTTCTACTCTTGTCTCTGAAACTGCATGCATATAGTATTTTTGGTCGAGAAAGTTTTGTAAATTATCTAGTCAATGGTAACCTTAATGATATTAACACCATGATCATGAACAATCAAATAGCCACAAACAAGTTATTGGTTTTTTCGTGCATATATTGTAGGAATCAGTCAATCGATGAATTGGGCAGAAACAGGGGAACGTACGACTGGTTTTACCGAGTAAAAAAAATAATTCATAAATCATTTAGCTTTACCTGAAAAGAGTAAAGGCCCAGCGCGGTTGATTCTTGCAGGATGAAGGACTTGAATGAGAGTTGGAACTTGAAATATCCAGCTGAAAAATACTTAAATTTTGATTATGAACAAGATGAGACTTCTTCCCTGCAATATAAATATCAATTTCATCTTCCTTAATTCATATTTCATAGTAGAGAGAATAAATTCCCGTAAGAAACCCTAGAAACACCAATAGAGAATAAATTCCCCTATCTATCAGCACAATTAAAGTCGCCGCTGCTTTTCGGCCAGGTGTAAGTGCTTGAAGCCGAGTTGTCTTATTCAGAGTAAGGTTTTGAATGCTTGTCATCCTAATGCTGGGCTGGTCAGTAGCTGTAAAAGGCTTATGAATTTAAGCTTCAACATATTTCTAGTAGCTGTAAAAGGCTTATGAATTTAAGCTTCAACATATTTCTAGAAGAAAGGAATGATGTAGCTGATGGGTTGGCTACTTGCGGTCACAATTTGGCTATTTTGAGGAGACTCCTGCCTGGTTTGGATATTTGTTGCTTTAATGATTCCTTGGGGGACAATGCTTAGCTCCTGATGTATCAGGAGCCACTCCTCCTCAACAATGATGTGGTCTTTTTAAAAAATAACACGTGTTTTTTTTTTTTTTTTTAAAAAAAAAAAAAATTTGTTTCCCTCTCTCTTCTCACCCACTCTCCTCTCCTCCCCCAACTCTCTCTTCTCTCATCCCCCGTCTCTCTCTCTTTCTCTGCAACTCTTTAGAAGAAATTTTCAGCCCCTTTGTCTTTCCATCGATGTTCCTCCATTATCATCACCTAAACACTATGTATTGATTTCTCTCATTTTTAATTTTTAATTTTATTGATGAGTTTTGGAAATTTTGGGAATGGTGAAAGAAAGAGATGGAGAGATGGAGAGATGAGAGAAGAGAGAGCTGGGGGAGGAGAGGAGAGAAGAGAGAGAGATGCGAAGATGAAAGAAGAGAGAGTTGGGGGAGGAGAGGAGAGTGGGTGAGAAGAGAGAGAGGAAGAGTCAGTGAAACAAATAAAATAAAAGGGGTTGAAAATTTCTTTTACAGAGTTGCAGAGGAAGAGAGAGAGACGGGGAGATGAGAGAAGAGAGAGGGAAACAAATTAAAAAAAGAAAAAAAAGAAACACGTGTCATTTTTTTAAAAGACTACATCATTTTTCAGGAGGAGTGGCTCCTGATACATTGGACCCAAGCATTGTCCTTCATTGGGAGCTGGCCCGTCTGATTAATACTAAATAGTTGTTGTGTTGGTGGTGTCCGGGGGTTTTCACCTTTTTTTATCATTTTTGCCTTAAAAAAACAACAAAAGTCGATGCTGCTTTTCAACTTTTTCTTCGGGGTGCGGTCCCATAATCCACTTTCTTTACATTTCATTTTACATGTAGGGACGGACGGGACAACATGTCCAGAGCATCAACGTCATCTTCGGATTTAAACAAACAAAGCCGAAGACGAAGAAGAAGACATTTCTCTACTCAGTTAGTACAGTACCCCCTACCCTAGCATGAACGGATTCGCAGATGAATTAATTATTAATTAGCATGACATTGACTTGCGTACATAACTATGGTTGCTAGGAAGAAAACTTGCATAACCGAGCTCGCACTGTTTTATACTCTTTTTTTATTTCTTCCTATAATGACGTCTCTCATCTCATCATATACTGACGTCCATTCCATGCATGTTTTTTTATTAATTAATTCTTCTGTTTGTTTTTTAATTCCAAGTATTATTATTGGCGGTGTCCATGCACAAAGGGAGAAGAGAACCAACCAAGAAGAAGTTGGTGTTTGAGTCAAGCGTGGTCTGCCAAATACATATGACAAGAGCAATTAAAAAATATCAAAGAGGAAAACTAATTAAACTCTCAAATAACAGTAACAATTAAAGGAACGAAACGACTTCAAACAAGTAAAAAATTTCACTATTTACAATTCATATAAAGAAGAAACTGTCCATCATCAGCCTTCCCTAAATAAACAAGAAACTGAATTACTCCCCGTCGTAACTCAATACATCCAATTTCCACAAATTTTGGACCTCAAATTTCTGACTTCATCTCCAAATTATGCCATAAATTTCTGTAACCTTCCATTTACATTTTTGTCCACGTCCAACTTAAGCACCAACCCACCAATATATATAACGGAAGGAACCAACGTAACTTGTCCATCCCTCGACTGAGACTCAACTCAAACCAAGAAAAAAGAGAAAAAGAAAGCGCGCGGACTGAAGATGCGTTCTCACTGGCTCCTCCTAGCACTGATTGGCCTCCTCCTTCCTCTGATGCTGGTGGCTGCTACTCCTCCGTGGCCTATGCCCGGCGGTTTTAAGCCCATACCCAAAGAGAACATCGGCGACCCTCGTCTGAAGTTGATGGCAGAGTTCGCGGTGTCCATGTACAATATTCTGCGAACCCACAAGAAGTTGGTGGTTGAGAGGGTCATCCGTGGAGACACCCAGATAGTCGCGGGCCAGAACTATCAGCTTGTCGTTTTGGCCAAGGATGGATTG
This sequence comes from Prunus avium, assembly GCF_002207925.1. The sequence continues at coordinate 63,525 of NW_018922915.1, forward strand.
TTGCCTAACACCACCGCAGGTTTCAATCATGCCCATTATGAGCTTAGTGTGTGTGAGCAGTCTTGGAAGGATCTTTGGAAATTGAACTCTTTTCGTCAACTTTACAATTAACCAATTAATAATGTATTTAGTGTCTTTAAACTCCTTAGTTATAACTAGCCTCACGCGCTTCCGAGCTTGCGAGAGGCATTTTTTTAAAATTTTAAAATTTATTTTAGAATTAAAAAAGATAATGGGTAGTTGTGTTCCATAAAAATAGGATCCATTATTTGATTTTTCTTTTAATTTTAATTTTATTTAAATATGAAAAAGTGTGAATTTACCATATTATCCTCATTTAATTAATAAATTGAATTCTTAATATTTGCATTAACTAAGGGCATATTTGGGGTTTTTGAATGTTTCACCATTCTCTGCCTTTTGCTTTATATACATAGATAAAAGACCCCACTGTATTGACATTGAGGGATATCATATATATGTGGTGATACGTATGCGTATCAAATAATGGTACTTCTGAATTTTCTTGAATTTTAATTTTTGTTTCTTGTTTCAATATTTTAAGGTTATTTTAATTTTTGAATTTTTTAAGGTTATTTTGTTCGTGATTTGAAAATTAATAATGTATGTGAATCTCCATTATAAAGGTAATTACCTAAACCCTAGAATTCTAAAAACTATTTCATGTGTGAGAATTGGATAATAATTGAATTCAAGGAAGGAAATCGTTTCCTCCTCCTCTTAAATGGAAAAAGAAAAGGAAAAAAATATTTACAGATTTTGTAGAATCACGGGCTCCATTCAAAGGTAATTGCGAATAAACGTGATGGGGTGATATCAAATATATATGGGATGATTTCCTAAAAATTATGAAAAAGATTGTAAGAAAGTCACAGAAAAGTCTTTACCTTCCGGTCCAAGTTCCACTCACCGCCTCTCTATGTATATATATCCAGTCCAGCCCTCGAATGCATGCAGGTCACTTCACTTGTGGATCCGAAGAAGCCAGTCGAGAAAACCCTTCAAAATAATCAAAGAAATGAATCAAACGGTCACAATGCGTTCAAACTGCCTCCTTGCACTCGTGGCCCTGGTTCTTGCTCTGGTGGCCTGTGCCGCAGACGGACGGGACGTGAAGGTAGACGGTTGGCAGCCCGTAGGGGACCTGAGCGACCCCCACTTGGTAGAGATAGCAAAGTTTGCGCTGTCGGAGTTCAGCAAGCAATCGGAGCCGGTCCAGAACAAGTTGGTGTATTATAACATGGCCAAGGGCGAGACGATGGTCGTATCGGGCGTCAGATATCGGCTCGTCATTGGGGCCACCAACGAGACGATTCCTGACCCCCTCTTCTCCCTAAATTATTATGAGGGTGTTGTCTTGGAGAAGGCTTGGAAGCATTTTAGGCAATTGCTCTCCTTTGCAGCAATTCCTAAAGAAGGCAATTAATTTTAGGGATTCTTAAAATTTGCACGCATATATTCATGCCTACTACTTACTCTTGTCTTGTCTTCACTCTGTCTGTCTGTTAGGATGTTTTATTAATCAGTACAATTGTTGAATGGTTTAGTACGACGTTTTTCTTGTGTTTTATATTTTTTGTCTATTTTTTCGTGATTTGAAAGTCACATTCGCGTGCATGTCATCACTGACCTGATCTGATGGTTTTTTATGAAGACCTAATCTGATGGTTGCGTTGCTATTTCGATGGGAAAAGTCCTGTAAATTTTATGGATCAGCTATCTATCATCACCCTCCACCACCCCAAAACATCTGTTTCCCATTGTGAATGATATAATTGCGGTTTTTCGAAACCTAGCTTGACTGTTCAAAGTTGTATGAGAATATCACAAGCCCTTTAGCATGCAATTCCCTCCGCATGTTTACTTCATATATATATATATAGGAATGATGAAAATGTAAGTCACCCACACAAAATTAGGAATTCAACTTAAGATTTTGAAGGAATTAGACTCTTTGGTGGGAGGTGGTGTTCTAATTCCTGCATAACTAATTCATCAAGAATCTATATTTTTTACCCATTATATCATCACACAATTTTTAAAGTTTCAAATTTACCCTCCCCTTTAACCCAACAAATAATGGCATTTTAGCATTCAAAACTGGATTCAATTCCAATTCATATGAATTTAGTAAACAACTTATAAGGAATCAATACCATTCCTACCCCAATTCCAGATAGTTTAGTAAACAACTTCAATGAGAATTCAGATTCAAACTCCTCCTCAATTCAACTCTTCCTAAATACAATTATCCTCACCCGATTACGGATTAGTAAACATGACCTAAATGTCGCAAATAGATAACTTTAGCAATTAATACTTTAATAACAAACAATTTCTAAACTATTATCATCACCGCCATCCGAAAGGAATTTTATTGCATTGTAATTTTATAATATAATACATAATTATATTACGTTACTGATACTCGAGTATCATACAAAAATTTATCTCCTCATTAACTCTTTTCCCTCCCTTATCTCCTTAATTCGGCAAATTCTCCTTTTTGGTAAAGTTAATTAGTAAGGGTGATTTCATAATATGTCCTAGGGTACGTGATCCTCTTCCTTAGTAGTGAAATTTAGAAATACTTTGGCAAGGCCGAAAGTAACCTCCAAATGACCAGATTTGGACAATAATATTCAGGTTGAGAGAAATCATTTACCTTTGCTGCCACTCTCCATTATCCAACTAAGAACTATCGATTAAGGCTGGGCATGGTACGGTACGTTATTAAGCTCGTACCGCTATCGATACCGGAAATTGGAACTGGTATGATACAGTATGGGATTATCGTTTACCAAAGTTGGTACTATACCATACCATGCCAAATCGGTATCAGTGTGAAACAGTACCATTTCGGTACCAAAATGACACAACTCAAAAATCAACCAATTCAATATTCAACAGATTCATTCACCAAATAAGTGATGCCTTATAATAGATTCAACATATTTAATATCCATCAACAGATTCAATATCCAAATCAATATCCATCCAACCCTTCATATTTCAAGCAAGTCACTTCAAGTGTGAATAGTAAAAAAAAACTTAATTAAATTTAGTAAACAAATCACCGGTCACGATGCGCCCTTACTGCCTCCTCGTACTCCTTGCCCTCGTCCTTCCTTTGGCTGTCGCCGCCGCCACAGGCCCACAGGGCACTCCGATCGACGATTGGCAGCCCATAAAGAACATCAGCGACCCCAAGGTGAAAGAGGCGGCGGAGTTCGCGATGTCCGAGTACGACAGGCAAGCCCAAGGCAATAGCAGGGACCCCAAGTTGGTGTTTGATAGTGTGGTCTGTGGCGAGCTCCAGGTCATACATGGCCTCTCAAATATAGGCTTGTCCTTTCGGGCAAGAATGAATCGTCAATGTCTAACCCCACCGCCACGGCCACCTCCGCTAAGTATGAGGCAGTTGTCTGGGACATGTTTTGGCAGCATCTTAAGAAGTTGATCTCCTTTCAACCATTGTCAGAAGTTAACTAATTTTTTTGGGGTCGTAGAAGATTATCACATTTCATTATAATAAACAAATACATATGGTGCTAATTAATACAAGTTCAATGCTTCATGTTCCTAATGGAAAACTCACCACAGGTAGAGAGGGCACTCCGATCGGCAGAGGCAGCGACAACGACATTTATGTTATTTTATGTTTTTGTTTGGGTTGGCTTTCTTTCAAACCTTAGTTGTGGGCTTGGGTTGGCTTTGTTTGGGTATATTATTTATTTGGCGTTGTAATAAGAGCATCAACTCTTTCAAGTGTGATGCATGTTTACGATTTCTCTACGGGAGACTTTGGGTTTATAGTTTACGTTATAGGTGTTGTACTTGACTTTTCTGACATGTGCTGGGCTGTTTTAAGTCATGTGCGGGTTTGAGTGGAGGTATACCATATGATGTGCGGGTTTGAGTGGAGGTATACCATATGAGTTTGATGTTGTTACTGGATCCTTTCGTTTTGGTTGTAACCCATTTGTGGGTAGTGGTTGTAACTGCTTTTGTGGGTTATTGTATTGGCCTTTATGGTTATTGTATTTGTATTACCCTTAGCGTAAATTAGGAATACAATCTTTATCTGGTTTGACCAAAAAAAACTACCAATTATGAGGCAATTATTGGCCTTCCATTATGTTGGGTGATTTCATTCCATATTAATTATAATTTTAGTTTCCTGCAATAGAAAATCATTTTATCCTCTTCCATAAATAGAGAAATTAAGAATCCCCATATACTATCAAAATTATCTCAGCTGTTTTAATTCAAATGTTCTTGACAATACTGAGGGGGTGGGTGGTGTTATTTTGTTATTGTTTCTTTTTATTTTTTTTAGTTAATTCTAATTTTTATTTTATTTTTTTGGGTATAATTTCTAATTTCCGTTTTGTGTCTTAAAAAGAAAAAATATAAATCTTCAAAGGCCAAGTGTTATGGTTTTATTCAGTTGCGGTTCTAGGATTCGAAAGCCGACCATGCAAAACTTATATACTAAACTCGACAGTATGAGTGAATTTCACTAATAAACATAAAAAGATACACATAGTGAGGGGGGCGTAATGAGCATTACCCTCAAATGCATATATATCTACAAATACAAAAACAAATTTCTGAAATTTCTGAAACAATTGTCTTTGTGCAAGACAAAAAAAAATTATAGGTAGGCTTGGGGTTTGTGTGAGACAACAAAAAATTAATAACCATGAGTAGTGTAGGTAATATTTTTTTAACAAAAAGAGAGAAGGAAAAGGAAGAAAAAAGAAAGAGAGAGAGGAGGGAAGATAGAAGGAAAAGAAAGAAAAAAAAAAAGGGAGAGAAGAGAGAAAGAAAAGAACGGAAAAGAAAGAGAGAGAGAGAGAGAGAGAGAGACAGAGGAGAGAAGAGGGAAGGAAAAGAAAGAAAAAAAGTTTGTATATGCTTAATTTAAGTGAGGGACATATGTAGTGTAGGTAAGAATTTTT